>CAIGRB010065433.1:67638-79912 GCA_903798255.1 Fraxinus quadrangulata
TATATATATATATATAAGGTGACTTAAATTTATATTCTTTTAAAATTATTTTCTATTACATGGAGAGGGGAAAATGAATTATGGAAACCACCACCTCGTATGTTGGAATTTTGCGCTGCTTCACTAAGTTTATATGAATTCTATTTTAAATGAAAGTCTTCAAAAGTCTTTTAAATTATGTAAAAATTCATAAAAGTTTTAAAATGAATGTCTATATAAGTTTACGAAAGACTTTCATTAATTCTATAAAAATCTATAAAATTCACAGCTATAAAAGTCTTCAAAGTCCCGATTGAATAAACCATCATAAGTTTGAAAAAACTCGTGTGACACCACTAGAGAGTGGCTATAACACGGCACAAAAAAAGGGATGGGAGTGATTTTATACAAAAATGTAAAATATATATCAAATGAAATTTAATTAAATGCAACTAACTTGTTGTATGCATAGCACACACAAAAATGTAGACATATATTTCTATAACATTATTATGAACTATCGTAATTTCTTTTAATTTACAATTACATTCTTCTTATTAATTGGAAATTTTATGACTTCGTTCTTTAAATACAAATATCATATACATCCCATTCGTTTTTATAAGTTATAGAGAAGGTTTATTCCTACATCATATTCTTCGATATGCCAAAAACAATTATATACTTTCATTTTACAATTTTTTTTTTTTTTTTGAAATATCCATTTTACTCGTTTAGTTCATATTGTTGACCTAAAATTGATTGTAATTCTTAAAGTCAACAATATATTTTGTGTACTTTTTCTCTAGTTTTCTATAGTTTTCCCCTTGAATTTCTTATACTTGAACTCTCAATTTTTAATTGTGCAATGGTATACTTATAAGAATTGATAAGGGCATTTTAGTCATTTTGTGATTAGAAATTCTTCATTATTTTGTTCAAAATCATGATTAAGTTTCCATTTTCAAAGCTTATTGTAGGCCCAAGGATGGCTAATCAAGAGGAGGTGAATTGATTTTTAAAACTTTTTCGAAGAATTAATCTAAATTCAAGCAAGTAAAAACTAAATAAATTAATTCAAATAATACGCACAATTATAAAAGCGATAAGTAAAATGGAGAAAAGATGCAAATGATATAATTGTAGAGATTTAATGAAAAACAATGATCTAAGTTCTCCGTTACCAAACTCTCCGACACGAGCAAGATATTTTCACTATATTGATTGACTTATGTTGAATCCAACCATTTGACAACACTTTCAGTGACTTACAAATAAGAAGTATCGATCCTTATGCAACATTGAGATTTATGTGACCTCAACACAACCTATAAGTTTTAAAGAAAGATGGTTTTATAAATGAAACTTCTCTCTTAATAAACGATATGATCACAATTAAGTATTAATAGAGAACTAGGCTAACACTTTAATAGGTAGCAATGAATGAAACTCAAGTGTTAGGTATGAAAAATTTTGATGTGTATAATGATTTTCAAAAGTTGATCAAAAGTTTTTCAAAACTTTGATAATAATAAGTAAGATGAGAAATCAATATAATTTGATTCAAAAATATTTCACTTGAATGCTCTTGAATGTTTTAATGAATGGCAAGTGAGTTAGTATCTATAGCAGTTGAAAAAGTCAAAAACTCTATCGAATCGGGCGATCATCTGGACATTCGGTATTGTTCCGAACAATTGATTTAGCTGTTGCTCGTCGAAGTCAGAACGGTCGAAAAATCGACCATTGCAGATGAACCGAACATCCGGATGGGCTAAATGTTTTCGGCTCCTCTCGTTTGTTTGTTTGTTTGAAACAATGTAAGTTTATAAATGAAATTTTTACTTGATTTTTCAACGTAAGTGATGCTAGTAGGTTTGAAAATTAAATTGAAATTCCTATCTTTGAAAAATAAATTTTGTGCAAACTTTTTACAAAATAGATTTTTCTCGTACATAAAAATTCGTTACTTGAGCTTCTAATGAATCATTGCTAATGATTAAAGTATTTTACTTTTACAAATGAGTTCGGAACATCTAGTTCTAATATCTTTGATTGTTTGGCGCGAGTGTTCGAATTATTGCTAGATTTATCTCCGATTGTAAATGTTCGAATCTATCTTGAATTTTCTTGATCGTCACTGCAAGTCTTTTGATAGTAATTATTTTGTCTCCAATTTGATCAATATGTAACAATGAAGACTCGAATATAAATGTTAAAGATAAAACTATTTTGTTTGTTATAATCAAAATATAAAATCAATCATATGTCAACACTTATTAATATTTGTACTTTTATGACATTTGTTTAGTTACATTCTGTTTTCTAGCAAATATATAGTGCACTTACTTCAAGGTTGATTTGTAAGAGTTTGCACTAAGATGACACGTCTTTGTCCAAAACTATTCGAGGCCTCTAATAATGTTTCAAATCGTGTTAAGTCATATATAATATAAAGGTTATAGATAGAAGATAAGACAAATGTATCCTCGACAAATAGTGGCAGGATGCAAGCATTAGAAGAAAAGGTATACATGGTACTGTGACATTTTCTCCGCGCTATTTAGAGAAAAAAAAATGTGAAAAAGTTCCATACCTTATTGGGGAAGTGCATCATTTTGTTTAGGCAAGCATCGGCAATCGAGGTACATGTTCATTTAAGGTAAGTGAACACACGATTGGATCCCTTTTTGTGGCTAAAGTGACATCCAAGTGGATTGTAATAAATTTATGAATATAAAAGATACTATATTTGAAATTATTTTAGAAGAAAAAATTACAAAACATACCCCACGCCACAATTTTTATTAATGGCGCCACATTTTAATGGAAATAAAGGTTCGTAACTTTTGTTCGTTCTCACACTTTGTTCCCAATTCTTTCATCGTATTTTTATCGTCAACCTTCTATAATTTAGCACATCTTATCTTTGATGAAGATAAAAAAAATCCTTTAAGGAGGAGTAAGAAGACTAATTTACCCCTAGTATTTTTAAATAAAAAAGATAAACATCAAATACAAAAAGTTTGGCAAAATATTTTTCTCATGCTAACGGAATATTTGGATAGAAATTGACATTAGAGAAAATGATGTGCTAATTAATTGAAATTAAAAAAAAATTAGAAAAAAGGGAGGACATGATGTGTGTAAAAATTGAGAATCTTAATTACAATTAAAATTTGGTGTAATTAACGAAAAGTGTAATTATATTCACACTATCATTTTTGTTAACTTCGTGGCATTTTAATTGCAATGAAGGTCCTCACATTTTTCTAGTTTTTGAACTAATATTTCCATTTTTTTCATGATAATTTTATGTTTAACATTTAATTAAGTAACATTATGTTTGTCCAAATATTATGTTAATGTGGGGATATATTTTGTAAATCAAGTACACTAATTTTTATAATAGTTATTATTTTGCATTTATAATTAATTTCGGATTCATTTTAAGTTGGGGCCATCTTCCAATTTTTTTTAAAAAAATGTTAAGAATGTATGTTTAATTTTATATGGATGGTGATTTTTTTCCTTTTTGCGATAATGCTTCATAGTGGAGAAGACCAATATAAATATTGAACATAAAAATATATAAATAAAAGAAAATAAATTATGTAAATTATAGTGAAAAGGCTCAACTGAATGTAAATTCTGTTGACCTCGAATCTTGTATGCACCCGTGGACAACAGATATCGGGTCCACTTGCGTCCATACAAACTAATTCCAACACGCTTGGATAGATAACCAGTCAACAAAATATCTCGATTTGGGCGTAAGACAAGCTTTATAACGCGAGACAAAAATGTTCTGACGCCGACAACATATATAAATGAGATTGCATAATAAAGAGCAATCGAAAACACACAAATCCCAATCTAAAGCTAAGCATCCAACTCCAACAATCTAGGGCAATAGAACAAGAAAAAAGATGAGATATAGCTTCAAATGTATATAATTATATTAGCCTTCAAAATGGTACAAGACGGAATATTTATAGTGTTACAAATGAAGTAGTGCCCGTTGAATGAAGAAGCAGTTGGTTTCATCTTCTTAACTGGAGTGTAACATCTTAGCCATCAATTCGACGCAACTAGCCTATGGCGCATTTAATGTTCTTAAAGAGGCTGCCACCCCTACAATCTATACAGACAGGATTTGACATATTTCTCGTTACAAAGGTCACATTAATCATTTGAATAAGATTTTATCTATAACCACTCCGCTGGAAGGGCTTTGGTGGTTCTTCATTTGTCAATCCGCTTCTATGATGAGTTGGATCGATTTTGTCCTAAGCTCTTACTGTCTTTGACCTTGGTCAAACATTGGTGAGTTGGATGTGGTTCATGGGTTGTTTCCTTGAATAAACCCTATATGGGATGCCACGTGTAACATCTGGAACCTCGGTGATGAAGCATAACAAATTCATTGAGAGATATATAAAAGATCGAAAAAATAATTATTAGATGAAAATTAAACAGTAATTAAACTTTTGAAGAATAAAAATATAGTTAAAGCGCTCGTTTGGTCGCCATTATTTCATATTAGTAATTTTTTAAAGAATGTGTGTTTAAAAATGAAGGAATTTTTTTGAATTTATGTGTAATATTATTTTATTGGAGAATGTGTAATTGATAAGAAAATGGAAAAATGACTTATAATTTAATGGAGAATAACGGGGGGCCAAACGGGGGCTAAAAAACTAGTATGTAAAGTGATGAGTAATGTAATATAAAATGTGTGATTTGTTAATTTTAATCATGGATATTTTGGTCTATTTAACTATATATTTATAATGATATTTATCAATTTTTAGCAATTTTTTCCCTATACTCTAAAATTTTGCATGTAAGACTATAAATTTACAAAATACAACAGGTAAAGTAAATTTTGCATGTAAGACTATAAATTTACAAAATACAACAGGTAAAGTACAAGTACACCCTATGCATGGGATGCATTTTGTAAATTTCCTACATTATATTTCTACATTTCTTTCTTTCTTTCTTCTTATTTAATATTTATGTTTTATTGTTTTTTCATAAATTTTATTTATGTGGAGCTATGCTTTTACAAAATATTTTTTCTAAATAAAAGTTTTGGATGTTAGCCATTTAACGGAGATTCGTGTGCTGATTGCTTGCCTCAGCACTCTATCATGAAAGGTCTTCTGCTCAATGCTTGTACAAAATTTCGTTTAGAATGAGATTGTTACATGTAAACTATACCGATTATACCGCAAGCGTATGATTGTCAAGTTTCGTAATATAATTGTAAAGTTGAAATGTCGAACCTACATGGATTGAAAATCAAATTCTTACTAAGTACTGTAATGAGATAAACCTTTATTTTAACTAGACGATCGAATTAAAATGTCAATGTTTTTAACTAATTCTAAAGTGAAAATTTGACTAAATAAACTATTGAAAATAAGTTTTAGGATTAAATAATATGAGGAGCCTAGGTTTTGAGTTCATCTAACTATCAATTGTGTTTCTCAAGTCTCTAGTTATCTCCAATTGATTTTTTCAAGTTTATAAGCAATAACTCTAATATAATTATGCTTCCTTTCTCGAGTGCCAAATAAAAATTATTCATAGAACTCAATTCCAATATCTCTATTCTGAGTAAAAAATCTAAGAATTATTAAGTTTTATGGTTCTTATGTGAAAAAGCTTCAAAATAATTACACTTTCTCTCGAAACCTATAATATCCTGCGTTGTGTTATCCTATGATCAATTTAAGATTCCCTCTCTCGAGTCTTGAATCTAAAATATCAAATCATTCAATCAACGGCCAATTAATTGAAAGCATTAAAAATTAATAACACAAATTAAAAAAATTAAAAATCAAAACATAATATCAAGTATTGATTACATTAAACCCTAGATGGAAGATTTTGCTCATGACAAAAAATTATGAAAAACTCATCCATAATTAACAGCATAAAGTAGAAAAGAGAAACTGTTTTGGAATTTGATTCATTCTTCTTGTCGATGTTTCTCTTGCTCTCTTGCATTTGCCTCGCCGAATTGTGTTTCAAAAGTGCCTCAAAAGATGTATTTACGCTTTTCTTGAAGTTCTAGACAGATTGAGATTGTTCCGCCCTTTTAACAGACCAAGAAAATAAATTTATAATTTATGTTGTGGAGGCTGGGTGCTGTGAAGGTTGTGTATTGGCACCTATGAGTTGGATCTCTATATGTTTTTACCTTGGTTGGGAGTTGAATAGTGCCTATGCCTTGTGAGTCTAGCGCCTAAATGCTGCAAATTTGTTAACTTCTGCATTTTCAACTGGTTATTTTGGGCCCCTGGGCTCCAGATGATAGTGCTTGGGGGCACCATTTTCGCATCAATAATCTATTTTCTATTTTGGCTTGCTATGAGTAGTGCCGAGGTAAATGTGTATTGAAATTCTATTTTTGACCTTTTTCTGTTCTCTTTTTCCTCAATTCATCTCTTTCATCATTCATTGACTTTTTTAAGCGCCATGGGTAGCCATTTTTCCTCATATAACCCAATCATATAAAACAACATTATCAAACACATCAAAATATTCTAAAACTCATAAGATCTAACAAATTATCAAGTTAAAATTGTACGAAATGCATGAGTTAACACACTCATCAAAGATCTATCGAGCTTCAATAACGATACCTTGACCTTTACTCACCGATGATATAACAACCCCTACACGAATCCATGGCGGCCATTGGTCTGATTAAAGCAACTTGAGTCCTAGAATGCAATTCTTGAAAATCTCTTGGCTTAGTATCGACTGACTGACGTAAGCGCCTAACACAAATATAACATGAAATAATAGGGTAAAATTGTAATTGCATTGTTGTTTAGTTTATTTGGAGAACATTTTATAGAATACAAATCTCATGGTAGGTTTCTATAATTCTTAATGAGAGAATGTGTGTCTATATTAGTCAGTAAGATAATCTTCAATCATGGTGTAAGATAGATCTAAATTGTAATTTAATCTTCAAAGTGATTGGAAACCTCTCGAATGGAGAGATGCAAATGAAATGCAAATTGCATTTTCATGCAGAAAATATAAATTTACGTCTTTTTTTTTTTTTTTACATCCACAAAAGGCAAAATGTGGATTTAAATAAGTGGTTTTGAAAAATTAATTTACACCTAATTTTACACTACCTTTGGAGATGCTCTAACTTCATAGGATATCTATGTTATTTATTTTATAACGAAAGTATTTCTAGATGTTCCTTAAGGTTATCCTTGTCATTGTATGGCAAGAGTTTGGCATGTTGAAATTTGGATGAGAGGGCTTGGTGTTAATCTCTGTGAAGAAAGGAGAGTCATCAACATCGTTGTCCTATCTACACAGCTTACTAGATCAAACTCCATCATTTCATAGGATCTCCACTCCAGCTTTAGAAATTATGGAAGCAGGACGATTGGAACCCCATATATTGCTTTTGCTGCAACCTTTGAAGCCCTTCTTTCGCGCTTATTCCTTGGTTGCCTATCTCTAGGCATCTTATTTTAGGGCATATTTCTATGCAGATCACAAAATTTATCGAAGATGCTTATGGACATCATCAATTTGGGCTCTTGTTTATATACTGGAGGGAATTTAAGTTTTTTATAACGTGTATGTGTCTTATTCGAATGTTCCCAATGTGGGATTAGGAAGTATCCATATATACCTATCAGAGGATTGTATTCTATATTTCTATGGTCTCCTTATGCGAGGGAGCTATTCGCCTTATCCTCAACTGGCCTTTGTCGCCAAGGCCCCTGATAGGACCATGGATCTACTTGAGGCATGCACGTAAGAGGGAGCATTTGCATGTTGGGAAAAATGCATCCCTTGATAGTTCCTTTGTTGTAGGAAGGCCTGGTGAGTAGCATTTTGTTTCTCCATTTGTCTCATATGTGCGACAATGCTATTTATCTCGAGAGATATTGGTTGGCAACCCATTTCTGGCGTATTTATATGTAGCCCTTTTAAGGTTCGCATATCCTTCGCTTCCACTCATCTTCACTTCAAGGGTAATTCTTTCGAAGAAAAGAAGTAAATCTCTTAGGCTTAATGCAGGCTTTTTGGTGGTATTTTTTTACTTACGTGTCTCTCGTGGTTAAAGTGTGATTTCCAACAGATGATATCATTCTATTGACCTCCGAATCTAGTTGGGATCCAGCTCGCCAACAAATCTTGTCTCCACTCTCCTTTGCATGCAAGTTACTTACATACTGAAACACACTTTTTAAAGGCACAAGATCAAAGTCTCTCCAAGCAAAGACGGGGAAGGTCGTGATTGTAAGCATTCCGATGCCCAACTCAATAAAATGGGAAAATAAATATATTGGATGTGGGAGTGATACTAATGAAAAAAATAAGATCAAAGTTTATGTTTTTAAAGTGAGAAATACTAATTCTTTTTTATCCTCTTCAAATGTCACCAAGTGTGAGTATTTTTAGGCAAAAGAAGAAACTTGAAATCTCTTGGATGCTTGACAAGTGACCTCATCTAACGACTCTTGTGTCAAGCGCCAAAACATAACAACATAGCCATCATAAGGCACGTGCTGTCCTAAGCAAGAAAAAAAGGGAATTTCACTCCTAGTCTCCATTTCGGAGATGTCGCATCAATAATATCGCAAGTGACTTATACCTTGCAATTGTCTTAAGAAACTAGGCTTCAAATCCTGACTATCTTGGAGTTCGGATGCCAATTTAATATTGTTAAGAATTAGGTCCATGCTAATAGCCTCAAATAGGAGAGACAGTGGTCCTGCACGAAGTTATTATGCTTCGAAGGTATTTGTAAACGAGGTGTAGGGAATACATCCAATGTCTTGAAATGTGCGGAGGTTGAGGTGACTATAGATGGTCCCATCATTTCAGAGTATTTTGACTAACTAGAAGCCATGTGGCAAAGGAAGAGGCATAATGGTTAACATGACCACATAGCAAAACATCGTTTCCATAACAAAAAATCACACAATTATAGACATAAGACAGGAGCACGCTAAAAGGAAACAAACAATTTTTCTGGAAAGTAGTAAACACAACGACATATAAGTTGAATTTGTTTTCTACAAAATGATGCAGGACGGAAACGTGAATAATAATAAAAGTGTCTGATTTGTAACACGAACGAGTGTTTGTTCGAATTCCGCTCAAACGGACGTGATGACTATTCGAAATCCACCAAATAAATATTGGAATCCACCAATAAATGGGAAAATAAAATATTTTATTAATCAAGAATCAAATGACTTCTTTTACAACATTAACACATATTTTTAGACTCAAAACAGTTTCTAATCAAAGTGAAATTCTAATTCTATAAACAAATCCAAATAAACTAAAAAACTATTAAAAGAACCTGAATAAAACTAAAACACAGTAAAAATAATGAAAATACCTTTAATCTGACTCAAAACAGAAAAATGTTACAATAAAGCTCTAAACGACGGATTTTGACCCCAAAAGTTTGACGTCATAAAAAAAATGTGCAAAATCGAAAAAACACTTTTGGATTGTACTCAAGGACGAAAATCGGAAATTCGAGTTGAAATTTATGCATATTTTCTTAGATCCTCAAAATTTTTTCTCTTTTCTAATTATTTATAATTTTCTCTTATAACTGTCCCGTATTATTCCATTCCACTTCAAAACAACTCAACCCTGAATTGTCATCTAGATACAAAGGCTCATGAGAGGAAAACTCACTATTTGAATTTATAATGGTCATAAAATCTTTCCCTTCTACTTTACAAGTTTTATGTGCCCTTCTTGTTTCTACAACTGTAATATTTTTATCTTTCCTCTTAAACTTGTAGGTATTCTCTCTATCCTTATTTATGACATCCACTTTAATTTGCCATGATCCGTCCAACAGAATATGACATCGATCCAACTGAACAAGATCACAAATAACTTCTGATTTGTGACAAGTCCCAATTGACGAAAGTACTTTACAAATTTGAGTAACCTAAATAGATGGACCCTTCATAATCCAACCAATTTGATAAGGATATGGATGTGGTTCATTTGGCAACTTCAAATGATGCACCACCTTCTTCGTAATTAGATTCTCACAATTGCAACTGTTTATGTTCTAATTGCAAACAGTATCATTGGCTGAAAAATCTTTTCACGCTAAGTTAAGTCTTCCTACTTGGATGAGCATACGATTTTCTCCACAATACATACAAAATCTCATTGTTCTTCTCCACAAACTTCATCGATATTTTCTTCTTTTTTCTCTTTCTTATCTCCAACATCCGATTTGTTTTCTTGTAATACAAATCTCCTGTTATTTTCTCTCCAAACTATAGGCTCCACAATCCGTTTATGGTTGATTTTCTTATTGTCAAGTTGATGATTCTCCCTCTTGTTACCAACCACCCATAACAACAATTGACTAATCTCTCCGATCTTAGTAAGATCATCAAGCCGTCGATTTGTTGCGTCCAAATCTGCCCTAGTAACTAGTACGTTATGCATGCTTATGAATAAAAAATATAGAGACGGAAAAACTGGCTCTGATACCACCTGATGTAGGATGGAAATGTGAATAATAATAAAAGTATTTTGTTCGTAACATACAAACGGGTAAATGCTCGTATTTCGCTTGAATGTACGTGACGAATATTTGGAATCCATCAATAAATGGGAAAACTAAAATATTGTATTAATCAAGAATCGAATGAATTATTTTACAACACGTCTCGCATTACAAAAGATGCCACAAACATATATCCATTTGAAGCATGGAAACAATAAGAAGCCCATGGTAGATCACTTCAAAATCTGTGGTATTATGCACTCATTCAATCGCAAATTACAGAAAATTTTGACAAAAAATAGTAAAAACTTGTGTCATGAGCTAGATGACGAGTTCGAAGGATAACAATTGCTAAATCTATAGGTAAACAAAATTGTAGTTTCTTGAGATGCTATCTTTGATGAAGGTTCAACTTGGGATTGTTGAAAATTTACTTATTTATGCACAACGAAATTCAAAATAAGGATGCCTGCTTTCTCCTTCTCTGCTAACTCAACCAAGAAAGAAATAGGAAAAAAGCATCACGGGTGGGCCACAATAGAGTTTTTTGTGTTTAGATAGAAATTTTATTAATTTTCCTTGATTAATTAATTCAAATTCATTGTCCTTGATGATATTTAATAATGGAGCAACACATGTAACGAAAAATGTCACGTAGTATGACAAAATCGTTATCATAGAAATATAATACCTTCATCAATATAACACATTCAATTATGAGATATGAAAATGTATCAATCTCAATTAATTGATTATATATTTCGTCCCATTCTTAAGTCAATGATTATCGAAACTCTTTTCGATTTATGAATTCACATTGGTCGAGAATTTCGATACCAATTTAATCGAAAGAAACATAGATCTTACTATCTAATAGTGACAAATCTTTTATTGATCATCACAACATTCATATGATTCTTGATATATCCAAACGATTTCGTATTAGCGATTCTTAGTAGAGCAACATCTAACATTACCGTAATATGTTTGTCATCATATAAGGTATTATGATGACCTCAAATCGTATGACTAATTTTACTACCGAACGTTAGAGATTAATCACGACACTTAGATAATTACTCATGTAAATTCTCTATAGTAGGTCTCTAATGTTTTGTTTTCTTAACAAAATATTTAAGCGTCCATTTAAATGTCATTATATTTTAGCTTGTGTACTCGCTACCCAATTCATAAGTAAAAAAAATACCATGCTTGTTGATATATCCATAATAACAATAGCATTGTGTAATTTATTACTTACTATCCTCGATAATTTAAGATTCTATCATATATATAACATGCATCTCACAATCACTACTCCTTGTGATTAACAAGTTACTAAGATTTAAATCTACGGTCTCTATTAATTTAATTTATTATTATAATAATTTAATTAAATAATAAATTTACCATAAATAAAAATGCATCAATCATATTAAAAGTGTTTATATTCAAATCTAGGTCATAACATTTATAGGAATTACAGGGATTGGGAGGATTGGCAAATTGTGGGGCTCGAGACCATATCAAATTGTTGGCACCTCAAGTAACTTCGCAGACTTGTAGCCGAGCAAAACTCTACTCCCTGCATTTCTAGAACTAAAGCTGAAAGTGAGTGAAGATAGTTATCCAAGAAAGAAGTATTCACTAGCAGATCTATGATTCATGCGAAATTGGATTATTCTCTTATGAGCCCCAATCATTTGAAAAACCTCAAAAGACAAAAGCTAGACAAGACCAATAAAT
>CAIGRB010065433.1:81793-92156 GCA_903798255.1 Fraxinus quadrangulata
TTATTTTGGCATTTGTATGTGCTGACATGATAAACATCACAATCTCTTTAAACTAATTCAAGTCCAAGAATTAAACACAAACACACATCTATACTGTTCATGAACAGTAGAAGTTGGATCTTTTGCAATACCAATTTCTTATCTCCCACAATTATTTTGATCCCAATTGAAGACAACCAAAAATACTCACTCTCTCTCCAAAAACTCTTTCTGATCCACATTTAAGATTCAACTCTTATCTGTTAATGTTTTCTTGCAGCATAGAGTGAAGTCATTGTCACCATTTCTCATAATTCTTTTTCGCGGCTCCTTTCGATCTGTGGATACTTTAACTATATTACAGTTTTGGTTATCACTCTATGAATAATTATTTACAAACAGAAAAGAAAAATTAAACAAGAAAAATTAAAAAGAGAAGGCTCAGTACTGAGTTCTAGAAACCCTAATTAATAATCTTAAGGAAAAAATAACAAGGAAAAAGATTACTCAGCATTAAGCTTCGTCTGGTGTCTCTGAAATTCTCTCTAAGTGAGGTCTCCACACGCCAACACGCCCTCTCCGTCGATCTTTCTGTGTTGAAAGCTTTTCTGATAAAATCTCACTTAAATACTGATCAGAAACCAGAAAGTTTTTCATAGAAAGATCGCTGTTTTTCTCAATATCTTCGTTTTCGGATTCTTTCTTTTTTCTCCTTGTCGATGATCTCGATGGAGTCTTATGGGATCGAGAAGGCAGAGGCATGAGAAAATAAATCTTCCCACGTTTTAGTATTGCATCAGGAGGAACCACAACAATCTTTGGACACATCCCTTCATCAGACGGCGATGAGGGCTTCTTTAAAACATGTTTTGGATGTAATTTCATGATTTCTTCTGCCTTTATGGTGCCACTGATTTCTTCAACATGCCCATTAGTATGTACTATTCGAATTACATCGAGGGCACCACATGGAAGAATGCAAGATATGCAGCATCTAATGGCGTTTTTCATGGTCACTAATTCTGAACTCCTCTCTTAAAGAGAGACATAGACAGAGAGAAGAAGAGGAGGGAGAGAGAGAGAGAGAGAGGGGGGGAAGGGAGGAAGGAGTGGAAAGAAGTGAAAATATAAGGCAGAAAGATAAAAGAGAAGTTTCTTTCTTTTTTCTTTTTTTAAATAATTTATCTGTCTTTATTTCTTTCTTTTCTGATAGATGATGGTTTTATTATATGCTTTTGGCCCTCCTATTTGTCCTCATTTTTCTATGGGGCATTCTCTTCTAACTTGCTTGGGATGAAATCCATATATGGCATGAATTAATAATTGCACCTCATTCTGTACTTTTGCCTTTTGGATCTATCATTCAACCCTCCTTAGTACCCTCAGCCTTTCACTAAGTTCAATAATTTGGGTTGGAGGATTATGGAGACACATGTTTGTCCATGACTGGTATTGCCAAATCATCCAAGTGGTTCAATCAAATTCTGACACTTGTCAATCTTCGATTGAATATGCTTAGTTGGAGTAGGTGAGAAGGCTATTAGTGTAGTGCCCTTGTTAGGGTAGGGGAATGTGGGGTTCTCGGTATTATATGGAAGCAGAGGAAAGAGGAGTGAAATGGGATTTTTTTTTTTTTTTTTTTACCATTGTTTTTCATGTTTGGGTTTCAAGATAATCTTCTTTTGAGAGGAGTTTGATGATCTTTCAATAACCCCAAGTAAGATCATGTGCATCGTGGGGAGTATATCATAAATACTCATTTCCAATAATCAAGATAGATTGCTTGAATTTCTTCACAATTAGATGGAAATTGGAATTTGGGACTTTCTTGACTGATAAATGTGCAATCTTTGTTCTCTTCAACCTAAGCCCACTTTAAGATAAAGAAATTCAAAAGCAAGATGATGACACATAGAGAATGGTTCCATTTGACAAAGATACATAGATNAATTGGAATTTGGGACTTTCTTGACTGATAAATGTGCAATCTTTGTTCTCTTCAACCTAAGCCCACTTTAAGATAAAGAAATTCAAAAGCAAGATGATGACACATAGAGAATGGTTCCATTTGACAAAGATACATAGATATATATGTACTGATCTGATGTATATTACTCTATATTGATTTGATTCATGTTTTTCAAAATCTTTGGTATACAATTTCTGATTGAATAGAGGGGCCCAGGCATTTCACGGCTGAGATGCAGAGTTAGTGGGCAACATGTGAAGGACGAAGGGCGAGAGGGGTCCTCTGGATAAACCTAATCATAAAAATCTAAGATTAACTTGTTAGATTGTGACTAATTAAGTTTGAAAGCAGAGGATTTCCTTGGACTAATATTTTTAGAAGAAAATGATAGATTAGATGGGATCATGGGCTGTCTGTTGATAGCTTCAATTATTAAAGAGATGAGAGATGGGGATGTTTGAATATGCAGCTGATTTTTCTAGTATTGGCAATCATCACACAAAGGAAGTAAACAAAAAGAGAATTTTTACTGACACTCTTTATCATCACATACCCTGCGGACTTTTGAATTTGCATCTGCAAATTCCATCTGATATTGTTGCCTGCTCCTGCAGATTCTCTTAATGGAAGTCCTCTCAACAACTCAACCTACTTACAATCTTAATGGATCGCATTACAAATCAAACGATTTTAAATCCCATATAAAGAGCTTTCTTTGTCGTCTAATCTTTAGCTAGATGTTTATTTTCGATGATATTCAGTTCGTAATAACACCTCTTAAGAGGTTAAAGAGTGAATTTATACCACATGATAAATTTTCAAAGCATTAAATAAAAATATGGACACGAGACAGTATCAAAATCTACTGCATTGGTTACTGCCTGGAATTTTTTGCTAAAATTTATTCTCACTTTTGTTTAGTGGATAGTGAGATTGTGGACTACACGGTATAAGAATTAAATCAACAGCATCTTTTAGTTTGGTACTTGTCTATTTAACTACGCGTGCATGAATGATTTAAGTAAACTAGCAATCGACTAATAAGTCTTAGAGCCAACTTCTCTAGAAAGGCAAATAAAATGTTTCTAGAGAATCGAAGTACAGACTATGAGGAATATACAAGCACTGTGTATGGAGTAGTCACACGGACCTTTTATTGACAACTGAAGCATTATCTAGTCACAGAAAAGGTTTATTTATGTACAAATCCCCTGCAACAACTCTCAATACTTCCATCACTAAGTTTACACAAATCAAAAGAACCAAACTAGCACAGCGTGCCTTTCCACTCATGGAGGCGAGTGAGAACTTCCTGGCAGGTAGGACGTTCATCTGGTTCTGCCCAGCAATCTGGAATAAGAACAAATCAAAAGCTAGTTCTAAAGTGGCAAAACAACTCTCAAGACGAATTATGCAGTTGTAAAAATGGACCTGCAATTAACTTGCTCAGAGGACCTTCAGGAATTTCAAGCCTCTGTCCATTATCAGCAACAGCATACACAACCGGCTCGCATGCAGCATCAACGTCAATAAATCTATTTTAAGTTCTTTTTTGTGTACAATCCTTGATATTATTCTGAATAACAGTAGAGAGGTTTCGTAATACTTACTTGAACAGATGGTACACCTTCCCATGGCATTTTGAGCGTGCATAGCTCCCATATGATGACACCAAGGCTGAAAATATCACATTTCTCAGTGAAGGGTTCATTGCGAAGAAGTTCTGGTGCCATCCATTCGGCAGTTCCAGCAGAAGAAGAATCCTTCATTGGCACGGTAGTCAGTGCTCGTGATAGCCCAAAATCACATATCTTCACTGTCCAATTCTTATTCAAGAGGCAGTTCGCACTTTTCAAATCACGATGTACTATTTTCATTCGATGTAAGCACATCAGACCCCTTAATAAACAGAGACGAGAGGAGCTTAAAACAGAAAGGGAATGAAGCAGAAAAACATATACCAGGCTGATGATAAACCACACTGTCAACTGAGATTAATCAAAATATGATCTTTTGACTTTGTTTCTCTTCAAGGGCCATTAAGTTTTCTTTTAAGGCACAAACAAGTTGATTAAGAGGTTTGCCTCGAGATGCATAATTAGTGAGATACAGTGAAACACCAAGCAAGAAAAATTAGAGCCCAGCACTTAGTTAATTGAGTAACCAAATAAATATTCATTTTCATCGATAAGAAGTATAAATTGTGCAAATGTAAAATTTAACAAATTAATTACTGCGTGATTTGAAGTGAATTTTTTTTGGTTGCACACAGCACCTTCCCCATCTTATTCGATGTGATTGACATGGCATCTTATCCAGATCACGAGATTAACAGATTTTATTAACCAGTCTTGGATAATAGATTAATCAAATTCAAACTGAACCATATACTCAACAAAAACCCTGTAACATATTGGGTGCATTAGATTTGGGAATTTAATGATCATGCATCCACCTTATCATCATTTTTCGTTTTTCTTTTCCTACAAGCAAAAGACAAAATTAAATGCTCTGAATCCCTAAAGCCAAGCAAAAGAGCCTGTATTCACAACTCAATGTGCAATGGAGAACAGATAAGAAAGTGAACCTGCATATATCACAAAGCATTTTAACCCTTATTTGCCAGCTGAGTTTCTTTTTCAGTCCGCTTGTATGGAGCAGATAATACAGTGATCCCATCTCCATATATTCAGTAACCAGGGACAAGCGAGGAGGCTTTGTACAAGCACCAAGGAATAAAATAACTGCATAGAAAAATATCACGCACTCTCTTAACATCTACCAACTTTTCGGGCGATAAAAAGGAAGTGAAATTCCAAAAGTAAAAGGCATCGTGATAACATATATTACTATTTTCAGGAATGTTTGAAGAAAGACATTACCATTAGGGTGGCGGATACGGCTGCAAAAGGAAAAAGAAATGCAAGGTATCAAATAAATTCAAGTTTCCCCTTTCTCCTTTTGTTGAAGAATGGAGAGATTTTTGTCAATAAAAATAGTTTTATTCAAAAAGTTAATAACATCAGTACACCAATTATAAATTACCTCAAGATAGATATTTCATTGAAAAAATCTTCGACATTCTCAACAGTCAGTTCTTGTTCCAGAAACACTTTGATCCCGACTTCTAATCCATTCCAAGTGCCACAGAAAACTTCACCAAAGAATCCTAGAGTACAAAAGAAAAAAAAAATGGAAACTGAATTTAAAAGATAAAAAGTATTAAAGAGGTGAATAGCTTGAAACAAAAATAAAATTCAATGTCAAATAGGGTGTTCATTTTAAGACCATAAAGTGTGTTCATTGTGTTTTATGTAAATGCATTTAGGGGGATTGCTTCGTCTTAAAGATAATGCTACAGGATCAAGATAATGGCTTATTTGAGAAATATCACAGCCAAGAAGAGGATGACATTCTTCTTCTTTCCAATCATAATTATGACTTTCTGGTTTCAAGAAAGTTAAAACATAAAAACTAGCTTAATTAGCATAACATTCTCTAACAAAAATGATATTAGGACATCATAAATCTTAGGTTATGCTTTGAAGATTATATTTTTACGTGTGAAAGATATATCTCATCAAATTTGTTGCTTCTCTTGAACTATATTTGTAGTGTTTGAACTAATACATGCACCTAATGGATTATACATGTCTTTTGACTGCACGTAGATATAAAAGATCTTTTGATCAGCTAAATAACTATAAAATTTATAATTTTTATCCCTTTTCAGATTTGACATCATGTGTGTATGCAGATGCAAGTGCATGCATGTCGCGGAGGGGAGGGAGGGAGTGAGAGTCAGCATATTCATGTAACTAAAAATAGAACAAAGTGGGAATATAATAAAGCATTTAAATGTAACAGTGTTTTCTGATAATGAGGAAAAATGGATAACAGTGGCTTCAATTGATTGAAACCCCAATCGTGATACTGTCGCACTAAAACTATATTAATCTCCGGCTATAGAAACATTTTAGAAAGGAATGTTCACAGCAAGTTGTGCTTTGCTAATCGGAAACTAATAGAAAGAAAATAACATACCGATTCCAACACGGGTTCCAATGGTAATTTCTGAGAAATCAATATTCCATTCTTGAAAGGGTAACAAAGGCTTCTTCAGAATCCTTGATGTTTCAAGCACTTCATTGAATATTGACATCATATCAGGACTGGCAAATATTGCGCTTGCCTTACCCGTAAGAGAAGCTTGATTGCCAAAAGATTGAGATGATGGAAGTGAGACTGCCTTTTGCTTCCCATGAACACTACATTTCATAGGTTTTTCAAGATTGAACCTTGATAGCTGGAAAGTGAAGCATATGATATTAAACATTAAACCGCGGCTAAAATCTAGGACAAGACTAGACATATCTGGTCATTCGGGTAACTATTAGAAATCTGAATTAATGGGCATAAGTGTTAATATTTATAGTTCACACTCATCCAGATTGAGATCTACTGTAAATTTTTGAAATGAGTAAGAAAATTTGCTTCAGCAATAAGAGATATGAGTAAAACACACAAAAAATAAAATAAAATAAAATAAAATAATGCATTAAGTGCATGGAACATTCTTGGGAAATTATTTTTGAATAGAAAAACATAATTTGATCACTGATATTAACACCAAACAAAATTGTGAAAGCTTGAAATTATATAAGTGGACTTGAACAAACTGTCTGAATACTAAACAAGGTGAATGCTGTCAATTGCCAAATAAAAAAATCAGTAGGACAACATTCTAGCACATCATGTAAAGGGAGACTTTGATTTGTACACTAGACGGCTAAGAGATTGCCTGGTGTAAGAAACAATTTCTAAGTAAAACTTGACACAATATAACATAAGGAATCGAAAGCAAAACAAGATATCAATTTGTGACTAAAAAGAGAAACAAACAATGTAGCACTAAAGAATTATATGCAGGATTTTTAAATCATTCTTTTAAGAAAGAAGCAGAGAAAAGAACATACACTTTCTTGTAGATCTGAGCTATCATCTCCTTCACTTGTAGATCTACAGGTTGAATTTACTTTTTCCTTGGGAGGACAATTTCTCTCCAGAGTTTCATTCATCGTTTGACAGGCCCTTGATTCAAGCTCACCGTCAAGTTATTTAAACCAAAAAAGCTGGTAGAGCTACCAAATGCATTTATAATCAGGCTTTATTGTAACCAGGTCAAGAGAAAAACAAGTGGTGCGAGGTACATCTGCATGTAATCCACGTCTAGAAGTGATGGGACCCTCACTCAAGAGAGGACAAACTTAGGTGTCTACATCCACATCTTAACACAGAGTACAGTGAAACAAGGCATGATGTAAACAGATGGAAAAATTCCATACCATGGATGGTACCAATTGATTCGTTGTCTACTGTTGAAGATTTTAAAAATAATAAATTCATCTTTTCCAACATTTAAAGATATTATGTGAGGAAGTCATTTAATAGGGCATTAGAGTTTAGCAAGGCTGACAAGGAACATTTTGATAAAATCCCTTAGAATTATTCATCATTGATTATTATTTCCCTTTATTTGCGCCAAATTTGGACTTTCTTCATGTTTATGCCACTGCACCTCTTCACTTGTGACAGAAGTTTGCATGTGCAGGATAGTATTGGAGCTTGCCCAACATCAACTAAATAACGGACACCAAGATACTTTTTATTTCATTATATGGCAGTTACAAGAAAATCAAAAAATAAATCTCAAATGAAATGAGGATGAACTAATGGTGACATTCAATTTTATTTCCATTTTCGAATGAATATCTTCAAGCTTTAACTTCCACCATAGAAATAAAAACTTAACAAAAGCATAATAAGTTTTAATAGAGTCAACCAACTTACAGTATCATCACCAATCTCTGGTATCATGCTAATACAACTCCATCTTTGCCTTCAGGCATCTATCGGATATGTACCAGCAGACCTGTAATTGGTCAACAAAATGCATTAGAAAGAAGATTTTTCTTACCGCATTCAGAAAACAAGAGAATGAAGAAAAAGTAGGTAGGAAAATAAGCAAAGAGAGAATAAATAATTAACCGTTCTTAAATGCTACAAAATACTGAACGAGAGAAATGTTAACTAAATCGTAAGATGTGTTTATTGTGGTAACATAAAATGCATGAGGTTTTTCATAATAGCAATAACTTTTCCATAACCTTCAAGACGAAGGTAGATGTGATAGTTACCATGAACAAGCTTTCCAAAGCTATTAAAAAGACACAAAGTCAAGTTGCAACCTAAACACATTTTTTCCAGTCACAGATGTCGAAGAAGCACTTATCCTTGAGGTCATCCCATGCTTCCCCAAATTTACAAGATTCTTCCAGGTTCCCATAGCCTTTACCAAAAGAAGGTACTTAGTCAGTTAGTCCTACTCGGCAAGGCCTTAATAAAATCATGAGAAAAACTCCAATGGGTAGTAATTCACCTTAAATTATAAATACATTTAACAATTAAAAAATTGCTGATAGAGTTGGGAAAATATCAGCTTTCCACATAAAAAAGAGATCCACAACTGAATTCAATGAAGCTGAATATACAAATTGCAAAATCAATTAACTAAAAGAATATATTAGAAAAGGTGGCATCCATATCATAGGATTGAAATTCGAAGTGTCAAAATAAGACATCATGGTAGTAAGACAGCAACCCGGACATATAAATATATTGTTGGCATGGACCAAAAATTAACGTTTATTAATACATATTGCTTGGTCAAAAGAATGATAGTAAAGTAAGAATCTTGATGCATTGAGGTCATTGTAGTACTCTCTGAAGTAAACTCTGCAACCACAAAGCAAAGATCCCACATGTCCTTGAAAGAAAGAATGCTCAGGACTGGAAAAGCAATTGAAAAACTGAAAATCAATACAAAAAATAAGGAAATAAAAATCTAAATTGCATGGAAAAATCTAAAAGTGGGAGATCATTTGTTGAAAGAAAATACATTAGTAAAATGAACCAAAACAGTGAGCCCATCATATGCCTTAATAATACAACAGATGGCAGAACAAAAGAAATAAATGAAAAAAAAATTCCTCGTCAATTAATCAAAAAGAACATCAAGACTAAGATGGATTAGTGTATAGAAAAATCAAATCAATTAGGAAAAAAAGAAATGAGGAAAAGCATGATGGATGTCATTGCCAATACAATCACAGAGGATGTCGTGTAAAACACATAATTGAACATTAATCTCTCATAGAACTGCATTTCTCGTTTGCCGTAATGTCAGTGATGGATAAAAGATTTACTAAATCATCAATGAAAGTAAAATGTGTTGAGTTAAGAAAATCCAGCTAATTTGGAATTTAAGGTGGAAAGAAGATGAAATTCTCCTGCTGAACAACATTGGATACAATCCCATGAAACTAGAAGACTTCGCTGAAAAAGATCTATAGTTACATCTAAACGCAACATATTTTTTTACATCTTTTCATCCAATCAAGTGGATGGCATGGCTTGTAAGAAACTAGACTGCCACTGATTTCTCCCACTTCTCTTGTAGTCATTGAGATATGTCTTTACATTTTAACAATGTGGCTTTTCCCTCTTGGATCAAGCTCCCATAGATTACAAGTGTCAGAGTGATGAGAACTTAGTAGAGATAGTATTTAATATACTTTCCAAGTTAGACACTTATTTTTGGAAACATGATTAGTTGTCTTTCTTGTTCCACTAGCTAGGATCAAATTCTCACATGCTTTCAATAGATTTTATAGAATTTTTTTACTTCAATTAGGACTAGTTTAAACCCTATATAAAGGGGCTTATGCATTGTAATTCATACAACTTTGATATGAAATAAATTTGATATTCTCCCCTAAGTTATCTCTGTTCTCTCCTTGTCCCTTTCTCTCTCCCTCTTCTTCTCTTTCTCCTCTCTCTTCCTCTTCTTTTTCAATCTTGTTCTTATTCAATTGTGTTCCTTGCATCCTACGTCAATTTGTTTTCAATACAGCAGAATTGTTTCCATACATCCTATTTGATTGTTGTCACACTTAAATGAAGGTTTTGTTTTCAATATAATAGAATTATTTCTCTATCGGAGCACATTCGAGACATTGTTGTAGCAATTATTTGTTTTTCCAGGCTAATCTCCTATGATAGTGCATCGTACTGATAGTGCGTCCTTCGTTAAAGAGCGCCAGATTTTGGATTCTGTACTTATAGCAAACGAATGCATTGACTCAAGACTGTGTTTGGGGGTTCCAAGAATGCTATGTAAACTCGATATCCAGAAGGCATACGACACGTTAATTGGGGATTTGTTTTGTATATGCTCAGGAGATGTGGTTTTGGGCAGAAATGGTGCCGATGGATTCAGTTTTGTATCTCTACGGTTTCATACTCGGTTATGGTGAATGGTTCCCCGGAGGGTTATTAGTAGAGGATTGAGACAAG
>CAIGRB010065439.1:0-10408 GCA_903798255.1 Fraxinus quadrangulata
AAAGTCAGCCACCAAACCATTTTTCCAGCAAAACTTAACCCCACAATAATGAGAATTATTCCAATTAAAATATAAGTTATATTATGAAATTATGAGTTGTAATTTTGAAAGGTTTTAACTTCGTTTTTTATGTTACAACATATTTAACGTAAAAAAATGAAGTTGGGTAGTAATAACGCAAAGCAAGTCGTTGGTCACAAGTTATACAAATTTCAAATCATAAATAACTAGTTATATACACTTGAAGCGTTCAAATAGTTATACACACTATTTGCAAGCATCAAAAGAGACAATATATATCTAATTGGAAGATTATTATAGATGCAACAAATGATAACTAAAAAAATCACATAAAAAAAATATCAGGATTGACTAGAACTATATCATATGTTTTGTTATGTTAATTCTGCCCAAAATATCTGATACCAATTGTTGAGAATTCAAGGATCACGTAATGCTACCACTTGATATAAAACCAACAATCAGATTGAGATGTTGAAGTTGTATCGTACAATAATGAAATATTTGACCACAAGTAAAAGAATAAAAGAAGACAATAAATATGATAGAGAAATTTTGAGATTTTATTGACTCATAAATAATAATAGAGAAATATACAATTGATTCTAAAAGCTAGTAATCGTTTTTCTCACACTATAAAATTGTATAGAAGAGCCTAATATTTATAGAGAACATGTAGGGGACATCCAAACCCTTATAGTAGAATTGTTGATGTAATATGATGCCAAAACATCGAGTCCAAAATAAAAAAGGAGAGAAAAACATGAAAAATTCGAAACATCCGTGACTCTACCTCCAGGCGCTGCGGCGCCCGAGGCAAAACCAGGCAAAGGTGCCTTCACTGCGACGCCCCGCAGCACTGAGTGTCGTGCCCATTTTTATTTTATTTATTTATTTATTTTTCTTTTTATTCTAAGTTGTTTTCTTCATTCTGTACTCTTCCTTAAGTCCAATATCAATTTTTAACTCCCAATGGACTTCCAAAATAGAACTTCAACTTGACATAGGACTCTAGTATTATTCCAAACTGATTTTTCTTGACGTACACTTCAATTAGAATTCTTCAATTACTTCAACAAGGAATTCGGGTCACGCCTAAATTCTAACAATCTCCATCTTGACACGAATTCCACTGCAACGAACAAAACTCTAAAATATTCCCTACCTGGAGAAGAAAATTCGTTTGGAACAAATGAACTGACTCTTCAACAATAACCAAAACTGATTTCTCCAACCAAGCACTAGTCTACAGAGTTACCTTAAATTCCAAAAACATCATAATAATTTTAAAATTCATCAAACTGGGCTGTAATACACCTTAAAGCAGAACAAACCCAAATGCTTTTAAAGGAGGCCCCCTGTTAGATTGTACACATTCTACTACGCTGAAAATATGCTCAACAAAATCAGCATCTACATACCTTTTTTCCACTGGGTCCGTCCCTAGTAATTGAATATAATAGTACCAGAGGTGTTGGTGGTAAAGCGACATTATCCATATCTCTTGAACTCCACTGAGATATATTTTTCAAATTTGACAATTTACGAGCTCCTAAATGTACTGTACCAAATTGAATGTCCACAACAATACTAAACCTCTAATGATTGACTCTTCTAGATTTTGGTCGACCCTGAAATATGAATAACTGAAAACTTATAACCTTTTGAATCAAGGATAGACAACGAGATGGGATTCTTCTTCAATTCTGGAACATGTCGAATCTAGCCAAGTATTCTAAATGCCACATCCAATAGCTTCAATATGACAGTACCAATTTCAGCAACCCGACAGGTACATTGTTTCCATAACCACGACACATTTGGAAATAGTTTCGTATGTAGTAAACAAGTTCTTATTAGGGCACATATGAAACACACACGCTAAGTCAGAATCAAATCCTCCTCTGATTTAGACTCGATGTTAGAAATAGCCAAGAAATCACATTCACTTACAATGTTCTCTACGAGGTCTGCTTCACTTGAAGTCTCTGATTGCCTCACATATCGACTTGCAGTTAACATTTATTTATTCTACAATTTGTAGCAATCTTTCTTAATGTGCCTCCTGTTACAAATCTGATTATTGAACTAAGACTCCGATCTGCCCTTTTCAGAACCACCATAAGCAACAAGGCCTTCTCAATCTCTAACCTCAGACATCGGATACTTTATCTTCTCTTTTGAAAACAAAGTATCATACATCTCCTTTATGGCGAGAGTATCACCACGATACAAGTGTGTCTCTAAATGAAGAAAACAAAGTGAGCAAGGAACACAATAGGATCAATGCCAAATCTTTTTCATCATACTTTACTTCTAAAATTTCCAAATCAGCGACTATCCCCTTAAATATAGCCAGGTGATCTTCAAATGATCTTCATTTTTTCCATTCGATGAGAGTATAAATGCTGCTTGAGATCTAACTTGCTTGTCAAACTTTTACTATGCATAATTGTTCCAATTTAAACCATAAAGCAGCTGCTACCCTCCTTCAAAATGTTCTGAAGAATGGTATTCAATAGATGAAAATGAATGTGAGAAAATGCATTATTATCCTTCTGTAATTTCTCCTCTACGGTCAAAGTTGCGGGCATCTTGTCGACTCCCAGCAATGCATCATCTAAATTCTGTTGTACGAGTACTGCACCCACCTTAACCTGTCATAGCGAAAATCTAGTGCTCTGATCCAAAAGTGGAATATCATACTTTATGGAAGCCATCACGAACAAAAAACCTCGAATAAATCAGACCTTGCGCTCTGTGGATCACGTATCGCTTGACTCGTGAACAATAATTGAACAATAAGATAAGAAATATGGCAGAGGAATTATAAGATTTATTGACTCGTGAACAATAATTGAAAAAATATACAATTGATCGTAAAAGCTAGTAATTACTTTTCTCACACTATAAAATTGTATAGAAGAACCTAATATTTATATGAAATATGTATAGGACGTTCAAATCCTCCTAGTAGAGTTGATGATGAAGTAAGATGCCAAAAAATCAAGTCCAAAATGAAAAAGGAGAAAAAAATGCGAAAATTCTAGAACAGGTATAGGTGGCACCGTAGCATCAGTGCCGGGCGTTCTGCCCACTTTTATTAATTTATTTTATTTTTCTTTTTCGTTCCAAATTATTTTCTTTATCCCGAACTCTTCTTTTTTTCGTTCCAAATTATTTTCTTTATCCCGAACTCTTCTTCAAATTCAATATCAATTTTCAACTCCTAATGGACTTCCAAAATAGAACTTCAATTTGATATAGGACTCCAATAGCATTTCGAACTTAATTTTTCTTGACGTTCATTTCAATTAGAATTTTTTAATTACTTCAACAAAGAATTCAGGTCATATCCAAATTTGAGCTCCTACATATTGTCAAGGCATGCCATCAAAATAAATTAGAAAAAAAAAAAAATTCTCCCAACTTGGAGAGCTTGAATATAAGTCATGTATCTAATATAAATTATTAGACTTGAATTTCGGGAACTATTTTTTATTAATTAGTTTTGTAGAGGTCATAGATGAAAATTCTAACAGTAATATCAAAATCCCTCTGTAGCAAACCAATGCCCTATCAACAAACATTTTTATTATAAAAAATATCATATCATGGGCGAAACGATCCATTTTCAGCTAACATTTATAATAAGAAGCCATACCCTCGATCTTGAACACAAATGACGAGCACGCGAGACATGCAAACACAAAATTATTAAACAAGTGAAAATACTTTTAATTTCCCAAGTTATTTCACATCGGCGAAAATCGTTATTCAAGCACAAATTATTAAGAATGATAAACCTATTAAACATGATTTTACGGCCAATGGAAAAGGAACATGTGGCATGTTGAATAAAAGTGAAAAGGTAACATGTAATTAATTAAAGATTGCCATATGTCATTAAAAAAAGATTTAATTACCCTCGTAATCTCATTAGAAGTCTATAAATAGATATAGTTGAGAACATAGAAATATATGAAAAATTGAATACATTCTCATTTCAAATAGTCATTTATCTCCTTGTTCTTGCTTGAGTAAGAAATTTAGTGAATTTTAGCAAGAAAATTTCTAGTTGGATAAGAGAAATTTGTTCATCTCAATTTTGGGGTCAACATCCTAGAAATATATTTTAGAAGTTGTATGAACTATGTATTTTAAAAGAATCATAAGAAAAAAAAAACTAGTTCCTCTAATGCAACACATGACTGAGTAGCACAATTAGTAACCAAAATCAAAATATATTGAACGTCCAGTTTTACATAATAAACACATTGAGCTTGTTGACCTATGGTTGACTTCATGTTTTGATTATAACAAACAAATTGTTTTTATATCTAACAAATGAATTCGAGTCTTCATAGCTATTGTTGCAAAGTTGATCAATTGGAGATAAAAAGATCACTATCAAAAGACTCACATTGGACGATTAATAAAAATCGTCCAATGAAGAAAGAGAAAAAAATTTGTGTGTAATATTATTTTATTTTGAGGACGTACGGTTATAATGAAGAAAGAGAAAAAAATTTTAAAATAAATAATGGGTGCCAAACACATGTATATGTTTCAGATTAATATGTAAAGGTAAAATATTTTAATCCTTAGCAATGAATCGTTAAAAGCTCAAAGAATGAATTTTTATGCACGAAAAAAATTATTTCATAAAAATGCTTGCATAAAAATTATTTTTCAAAAGGTAAGAAATTAAACTTGATATTTAAACTTTTTACAATTTCATTTACCTTGAAAAATAAAGTGAAAACGTCATTCAAAAGCCTGCATTTTTCAAAACAATCAAGAAAGAAAAATTCGGAAAAGTTTTGTCCAAGTTGATGGCTGGTTCGTCCAACAGTCACTTTTTTAAACGTTTTCAATTCTGACGTATAAAAGCTAGTTTGGTTGTCCGATTCAAAGTATGGACGTTCGGATTGGTCGTCTGGTTAGTCAGAATTTTTGGTATTTTGATTGCTATAAATACCATTTCACTTTGCATTCAATATAACACTTTTGAAAGTGTAAAAGTGAGATATTCTTGAGCAAAATCATATTGATTACACATCTTATTTATCTTTATCAAGTCATTTAATTTGAAAAACTTTTAATTGAATCAACTTTTGAAAATCATTCTTCTCATTATAGTTTTTCTCACCTAACACTTGAAACTTTATTCATTGCTATTTATTGAAATGTTAGCATATTTCTCTCTTTATACTTAATTTGATTATATCATTTATTCAGAAAGAAGTTTTAAATTCTAAAATCAATTTTTTTTTTTAAATTTGTGGGTCATTTTGAGGTCCCGTAAAATTCAATATTGTAAAAAGATCGGTGTTCCTTATTTGTAAGTTACCAGAAGTATTATAAGTGTTCAGATTACACCATAAGTGAATCAAATATAGTGAAAGTGCCTTACTCATGATGGAGAGCTTAGTAGTGGAGGATATATATCATTGTTTGGATCGAACTTTACAATTTCATTGTTTGTACATTTTCTTCTTTTTTACTTATTGTTTTCGTATTTGTGCATTTTTGTTTGATTGACTTGTTCAATTTTAAATTAGTTAAACTTGAATTAATTTTTTTTTCTAAAAAGTTAACAATCAATTCTCCCTCTTATTGATTAGTTATTCTTGAACTATCAGAGCTGAACTCAATAAGACAATTTGTAATTAACAGAAATGACTGAATTGTAATAGATCCTAAAATTTCGATGCACTAGTGTAAAATAACAGAAAAATTTGATAAAATGAGTCTAATATTAACACGTTTAGCATGCAATTTAACTCAATTAGCAAAAATCATAAATTTGTAATTTATCGTTCGACAATGTCAACATAAAACGCGTACATAATAATAAAACCAATTGTCATAGCTTTGGGAGAAAATTATATATTTTCAGATATTCTAATGCCTGAAATCAAGTTGGACATGTTAATTTAATAAAACGCGTACATAATAATAAAACCAATTGTCATAGCTTTGGTAGAAATTTATATATTTTCAGATTTTCTAATGCCTGATATC
This sequence comes from Fraxinus quadrangulata, assembly GCA_903798255.1. Lineage (NCBI taxonomy): Eukaryota > Viridiplantae > Streptophyta > Magnoliopsida > Lamiales > Oleaceae > Fraxinus > Fraxinus quadrangulata. Next base: position 6,049 of record CAIGRB010065439.1, read on the forward strand.
AAGTTTGACATGTTAATTTTCAAATAGTTAAGCCATTTGTACATCAAAAGTATACATCACTTTTGACAGTATCCAAGTTGGCATGATTTGATTGGTGAAGAAATTTTTTATTTTTTAAACCTTCCAATAGCATGTTGCCACATGGTATGATGCAAAATGTGATGTATATGTAGTATGATTGATTTTCAAATATTTACATGTAGATGAGTGGGTGCCTTTAACCAGATCTTAAAACGTAGCTCACTGCTGGATGTTGGATTGGCTTCTGGATTCTTTTGAAGCTTAAAATGCTTCACTTGCTTCTGTTACGCCATTCAATTCACTTCTAGCTTTTGGCTTTGAAAGATTTACACCCTTTCAATTGGGGTTCTTCTCCTACTCTCGAAAATATCATTCGAGATACTCAAATTTTCTATTTTTAATCTGATTTTAGGTTTATTTCTCGATGAAATTTGTTGAGGAAATGTTGATCCTCGTATTCTAATGTTCATATTTAGGTGTTGGTGTAGTTCGTTGGTTCTTGGTGAACAGTAACTCGATTTTTTGCATATTCATCTAAAGATGAGTCTTCAGTGGTTTGATCTTTGTACTTTGTAAACTATTTTATACGAGATACCAAATCTTCAAAGAAATTTCAAGATCTGTGATGGATCTCGAAGTTTGGGGACTGTGTTTTAAGGAAACTTAAAATAAATTGAGTTCGAGGCCCTGGTATTTGAAATAAATCCAGTACATGTGTGTATATGGAAAATCTTGAAGAAGAAAAACTTGAAATATTAAAATGCGATCTATGGTCTTTTACCTTATCCTTGATACAACTATTGCATGTCATTTGGTAGTGCAAAAGAAAATTGATATAGTGAAATTCCTATGTACTATCTGTAATCTAGTATTACTCTTTTGTAATAGTGCATAAATTGTTCCTTCTTTATTGTGTCTAGTTCTCGTATACTGTGTGTATTTCCCTGATTTTTTTCAAATTTATTTGACATATTCCTTCTATTTTATGGCTTCTGCTAAAATTGAATTGAGTTTATTTGATAGGAGTGTAGATTTTAATATGTAGGGATAAAAGTTGAAGGTTGTGTAATGCAATTGAAATGTGCTAGATCCTTGGACAACACTTGGCCTGCTAACATGATTCCTTCAAAGAGAACTGAACTTGAAAAGATTGCATGTAGTACTATTTTCTTCTGCTTGTCTGAAAATGTAATAAGAACCATTGATGAAACTAAAATTGCTAAATGAGTTGTGGACAAAACTACAGGATCAATATAAAACTAAAACTATTTTGAATAAATGCTATTTGTTGAAACATTTCTTTTCTTTTAAAATTGATCATTCTATTGACTTAAAAAAAAAACCTGAATAGATTTACCCAATTGTCCTAAGACTTAGTTAATTGTGATGAAAAACTTTCAAAAGGTCAATTACACGTTCTTGTTAAACTCCATAAGTGACAAGCATGGAGACCTTAAGAGTGCTATAGAATATGATAGGGATGGAATCATTACTAATATTATAATAAGGGCCCAAAGAAATAGAATTCTTGAGCTTAAGTTTGAAGCCAAAGATAATCACAATGGAGAGACCTTGTTGGATAAAAGCAAGAACAATGGTAAATCTAATTATAACTCTAAGAATACTAATGATAGTAAAACAAAAAAAAAGGATGTGATGAAAATAAAGCAAAATGTAAGAAATGTTATTATTGTAGGAAATTGGGACATTTCATAAAAGACTGCTATAACAGACATAATGAATTAAAAGAAAAGAAAACTGATGAAGGAAATGTTTTGCTAGCTTACAATAAAGTAAATCCTGAAGATGGTTTAGTCCTGGCTAATATGGACAAGAAAATAAATCAAGAATGGATTTCTAGTTGTTCTTTTCATATGTGTCCAAATAAGAAGTGGTTTATTGACTTTGAAAAATTTAGTGAAGGACAGATTATAATGGCAAATGATAAAACATGTAAGGTCAGTAGAATATAAAAGTGTTTCTTGAAAATGGAAATATTCTATTGTTTAAAGGGACTAGATATGTACCTCATCTAGAAACTTAGTATCTCTAAGCATGCTAGATGATATGAAGTTTGACATAAAATTAAGGTTAGGAACATATAAAAATCTTTAAGGGTGATGATTTGATCACAGATACCTCAAAGAGACATGGTTTTTATTTCATTGAAGCAAAACCTATGTTAGGCTTGACTGTAGCTATTTAGATGAACATTTTACTCTTACTAAACAGTGGCATGATAGACTTGACCACGTTGATAAGAAAAGTTTAAAAGCTTTATAAAATCAAGGAGTTTTTGGAAAAATTAATCTTGTCGAACTTGTATCTTGTGAACAATATGTGATTGGAAAACAAGTTAAGTTGCCTTTTTTGCCTAGAATTCATAAATCTAAACAAATACTTGAATGCATGCATGCAGATTTGTAGAGGCCTACTTTTGTGACTACTTAGTCTAGTTTAAAATACTATCTGTTGATCATTGATGATTTTTCAAGAGAAACTTCGATGTTTTTATTAAAAACCAAATATGAGACATTTAATGTTTTTAAGGATTGAAAAATACAAACTAAAAATCAAACTGATCATAAGCTAAAAGTTATTGATGGCTGACAATAGTTGAAAATTTTGTAATTATGAATTCCACGATTTCTATAAAATGCATGGTATTTTCGAACTTAGAATTGTAAACTATATTCCTCAACAAAAAGGTATTTCTATAATAATGAATATAAATCTATTAAATAAAGTGACAATAGTTGAAAATTTGTAATTATGAATTCCACGATTTCTATAAAATGCATGGTATTTTCGAACTTAGAATTGTAAACTATATTCCTCAACAAAATGGTATTTCTATAATAATGAATATAAGTCTATTAAATAAAGTGAGATGCGTATTATTGAGTTATGGCTTACCTAAATTATTTGAGATGAAGCTGTTAAAATTGATGATTATCTTGCAAATAAATAGAAGTCCTACTAGTGCTTTAAAGTTGAAGTGCACGAATCTGAAAATATTTGGTTATACTGCATTTGCTCATCAAAACATAGGTAAACTAGAACCTAAATCACTTGAGTGTGTCTTCTTGATTTATGGTGAGAACATTAAAGGGTGCAAGTTGTGGGTTAAAGAAGAAAGGGGGTATAAAGTCATAATAAGAAATTATGTCATCTATAATAAATCTATTATGCTATGTTTAAAAGGAAATAATAAAAACTTAACTGATAAGGATATCCAAATTGAGGAGGAGACACCTAATTTGGAAGGAAATGACTCTCATCCTACAAATGAGGATTTTGGTCAACTTGCGTATTTTAGTCAAACTGAGGATGAACCCTTTGAGGGTACTGAAGTTGCTTAGGAAATTGATCTTGATGAGCACTCTAAACCAACAACTGTGCCTCTTAATGAGTATCAACTCATAAGAGATATGTAGAAAAGACATATCAGATCTCCTAACAAGTTTGATAGTGATGACTTGTCTCATTATTCACTTATCAAGAAGAGGTTGACAAACTCATCTGCTGATGCTATTAAGGGTAAAAATTCTACTAAATAGTTAGCAACTATAGAAAAAGAAATGAATTATCTCCTTAAAAATAATACTTGGAAATTAGTTAAGAGGCCTAAAGACCATAAACTCATATTATTATAAATGGATCTATAAGGTAAAAGAAGGGAAAGAGGGCAAGGATAGGATAAAACACAACGTTAGACTTGTTGCTAAGGATTTCACACAAAAATAAGGTATAGACTATAATGAGATTTTTTTTTTCCAGTAGTTAAATACACTATAATTAGAACCATTTTAGCACTTGCTCAATTCATTCGAGAAATTGATTAGTTAGATGTTAAAACTACATTCTTATATGGTGAATTAGATTAACAGATATACATGAAATAACCTTTAGGGTTTATAAAATGTGATTTTGACAATGCTAATTGTTTGTTTAAAAAATCCTTATATAGTTTGAAACAAGCTCCAAGACAATTGAACAAAGGATTTGATTTGTCTTGCAGCTTGGTTTTCAAAGAGGCATGTACAATAATTGTTTTCACTATAAGAGCACTGGTGTAAGATACTCGTTGTACTTTGTATTTTATGTTGATATGTTTCTAGTTAAATATAACAAATTTGAAATTAATTCACAATCATGGTCCTTGCGGATCGGATCATCCATAAAATATACAAAAAGAAACTTTAAATATTTGATAACTTTTTTCTTTGAATAAGATCTTAATTTCAGCAACGGTTTTTGAAATGAAAGATTTTGGTTTTGCCAAGAAGATTCTTGGTATGTAGATTATAAGAGATAAAGGTAATGATTTGTTATTTTT
>CAIGRB010065451.1:0-26323 GCA_903798255.1 Fraxinus quadrangulata
AACCATTCGACCTGATACCGGTAGGCCCCACCCAAAATGGAGAGGAAATTATCAGTAGGGATGGGACTGGACAAGCGTTATAATATACGTATACGTACATAATGAATATTATAATTGACAAATGACTGTGTATGTAATAGACCTCACCCCAAATGGAGAGGAAATTATCAATAGGATTGGGATTGGACGAGGAGTTATGCTAGACGTACATAATGAGTGACATAATTGACAAATAATGACCTCTATTAAAGGCGCTGCCCTCACCCCAAATGGAGAGGAAATTACCAGTAGGGATGAGATTGGACGAGGGGTTATGTTAGGCGTACATAATATGTGCTATAATTGATAAATGATGGCCGATACCCATTATGTAAAATGTTATAGTGGCTTCGAAACAAGTACAGAATAAATATGGAAAACAGTGTCCATTAGACTACCCATCTAATTAAGAGCTAATTTTAAATTTAAATTTTCTATAAAAAAATGATTTATCATATTTTTTTAAAAAGAATATCAATTGTTCTTAACAAATAGAAATTTTTTTATTAATACTATTACTAAAGATATAAAAAATTTAAAACAAAAGGTAAAATAAACCAAAAATAAAAATAAACGGGACAAGGGATCTGCCTCGCCCCGCCCCGTCCCGTCCCGTCCCATTTTAACCGAATATTGGGAATGGGAATGGTCGACCCACCCCATTCCCTCTTTCATTGCCATCCTTGCCAACGTACTTTTTATTCATCACAATAATACATTTTTTAGTTACAAAATAGAAATAAACACTTTTTACTTAAAATTTCAAAATAAAGTCACTTTTTTTTCTCCAATATAGATAATGGCTTTTTTCCTTTTTCATCTTCTTCAGCTTTAAAATCTTAGAATTTTATCAAATGCTCCACATAAAAAATCTTGGTTCTATCGATCACTTCGAATGGCAAGTGTGTTTACGGATATTTAATTTCATTTTTATTAAATCAGTATATATTTTTAAACATTAAATCTTATTTCGACATATACTAATAAGCAGATAATTTTTTTACATTTTATTCAACAGAACTATAATTTTTTAAAATAGAAAAAATTCATCTACACTTGTTCTTAATTCAAACAAATTCATGGGTGTTCGATTTGAAGGAAATTGGAAACAAATGGATTTCAAGTGGATGGTTGAGAGTTAAATTACGTCCAACCGCCAGCACCTTGTGGCCACGAGATACATTTTAGTGTGGCCTCATGGAAGGCTACCTAATGCCTCTATTTGAAATAGTGCTACACATACGATTACATGGGTTGATAGACCATGCGACCGCATGGACTACGGTCGCATGGTTTATCAGTATGGAGATTTTTCACTATTTTTAAGGGATATGAGAAGTATATAGAACATGGAATTTTTTTTTTTTAAAAAAAAAAAAACTCTTTCCCTCGAAACACACTTTTTGTTTTTGTCAAATTTGGTTTAAAAATATCACTTTTTTTCATGCCTAAGCTAAAATATGCTCAACTATCATTTCAAAATTCTTGCATGACTTCCATTGAACTTCGAAAAATGTGTGAGTGTTGTGGAACCCCAAAAGTTGTATGAAATTCAATAATTTTCACTAAAAACAACCTTCTGCATGATTAAAGCTCTAAAACAACGTTTTTGTCTCGAAATGCATGATTTTCACCCAAACTCACCTAGGTGTGGTTATAACACCCCCAAACTCATACAAAACATATTCGAAACTTATGTGACACATGCATGACACCTACTACCTAAGTGATGGGTGAATGACTACTAACCCACTTCCTAATACACCAAAGAAATAAAAGTCCTATTCTAATGCATCAAAATTGAATAATAAAAAGAGAAGCAAAATGGGTTACTTCCCAATAAGCCCTTGTTTATGGTCTATAACTCGACTTTGTACTTATACTACTCTGGACTCTCAAGTAGCACGATTATCTTTTCACTGGGGTCATCACATCTTCAATAAGCTTTCAATCATTGTCCATTTGACTTTGAACCTCCTCAAGTTATCTTGAGACACTAACTCCACTACACTATGTGGGAACACGGCTACAACGATGATAGACCAGACCACTTAGACCTCATCTTGCATGGGAAGAGTTTGAGTTAAGAATTGAACATGAGAACCTGCAGACCAACCTTGAACTCTTTTTCTTTGATATGCCTATCGTGTCATCTCTTGGTATTTTCTTTATACAGTTTGGCATTTTCATATGATGAGAACCTAAATTCATCGAAATCATTGAGTTAAAGGATTTTGTGCTTTCCAACTGACTTCATATCAAGATTTAGCATGTGTGTAGCCCAATATGCCTTATGCTCTAACTCAAGTAGCTAGTGACATGCCTTGTTGAATACCAACCAATAAGGGAACATGCCAATAGGAGTCTTGAAAGTTGTTCTATACAGCCAAAGTGCATCATTTAAATTCTTTGACCAGTTTATATGTGATGCATTTGCTATTACCTCAAGAATCTTTTTCAACTTCATGTTCGAGATTTTCACTTGCCCACTAATTTGAAGATGATATAGAGTTGAGATGCAATGTTTAACCCCATACTTAGCCAACAACGCTGGAAATTGACGATTGTAAAAGTGCTTTCCACTATCATTGAAATAGCATGCGAGGTACCATACCTCAAGAAAATATTCTTCATAAGGAACCGAGTCACAACCCGTTCGTTGTTAATTGGCAAAGTTACAACCTCTACCCATTTGGAGATGTAGTCCTCTATCACCAAAATATATTGTTGATCTTATGAAGATGAGAATGGTCCCATAAAGTCAATACTCCAAAAGTCTAATATTTCTACTTCTAAAGTGCTGTTTAAAATCATCTAATTATTCCTTAAGATGTTCCTGGTTCTCTGGAATTTATTAGACCTTTTTACCAAAGCATAGGCATCCTTGAATAGCGTAGGCCAATAAAAATCGAATTGTAGAACTTTTGCTGCTATCTTGGTTGCTGAAAAATGGCCCCGTACGGTGAAGAGTGGCAATGCTCCAACAATTGATTCTACTCTACTTCTGGTACACAATGATGAATATCTGATCTAGACCCCATCTATAGAGAAACAGGTCATCCAAAAAATAGATCTTAAGAGAACTGAAAATTTTCTTCTTCTGATGGCTTGAGTATTCTGGTAAAACTATGACACTAGCCAAATAATTTACATAATCTGCATACCATGGCATCGTTAAAATCTAAAAAAGCATCTTATCCAAAAAATGCCTATTTAATTTCATCTGTAGGGTCTAATTCTTGATATTTAAGGCAAGATAAGTAATTTGCAACAACATTCTCCCTCATCTTTTTATCTTGGATCTCTAAATCAAATTCATTCAAAAGAAGTATCCAACAAAGTCTCAATTTCGCATCCTTCTTTCTCATCAAATATTTCAATGCAAAGTGTCCATGTACACAATCACCTTTGACCCAATCAAATATGGTCTAAATTTGTCAAAGGCAAATATTATTGCCAAAATTCTTTATCTATAGTAGTATAGTTCAACCGAGCCTCAACTACAGTTTTGTTAGCGTAATAAGTTACCTGTGTAATCTTGTCCTTGAGCTAACTCAAAATCGCCCTTACTACGTAATCACTAGCATTATATATCAGCTAAAACGGTAAATTCCAATCAGGAGTAACTAGAACTTGAGCTGAAACCAACTTTTCTTTTATAGTGTTAAATGCAACAAACCACTCTTCAAAAATGTGAAATGAACACCATTTTCCAACGAGTTGTAGAAAAGCCTTTGTGATCTTAGAGAAATCTTTGATGAACTAATGATAGAATTCAACTTGACCCAAGAAACTTCTTATTCTTTTTACTAAAATGGGTGGAGGTAGCTTCTCAATCACCTGTGTTTTTATCATGTCGACATCAATACGTCTAGCTGATATTAGATGTCCCAACACAATCCTCTCCTGAATCATGGAGTGACATTTCTCCCAATTAAGCACAAGGCTTCACAACACTGCAACACTAGCCCTAAATAGGCACTTCTTGAATGAAGTCCCAATGACTGAGAAATTATCTATGAACACCTCGAAAATATGTCCCACCATGTCTAAAAAAATGGACATCATACAACGCTAGGCATTGCATAAACCAAATGACATCCATCTGTAAGCAAATGTGCCATATGGGCACGTAAAGGTAGTATTCTCTTGATCATCTGGTGCAACAGGAATTTGATTGCACTCGAGTATCCATCCATAAAACAGTAGTATCCATAGCCTTTCTAACATCTGATCAATGAATGAAAGGAAAAATGATACTTCCTAGTGGCATTGTTGAGTTTGCAGTAGCCAATGCAAACTGTCCAACTCGTAACTGTACGTGTAGGAATGAGCACTTTATTTTTATTTGGAACCATTATGATTCTTTTTTTTTTTTGCACTACCTGTACTGAACTAAACCAATAACAACCAGATATGGGATATATGATCTTTGTATCCAAAAGCTTTAAGACATTTTTCCTTACCACCGCATGCATAGTCAGATTCATTGTGCGTTGATGCTCTATGAAGGCTTGTAATCCTCTTCCATCAAAATTTTATGCATACAAAGAGAATGGCTAATCCCTTTAATGTTATATATAGTCTACCCAATAAGTACTCTCAATAACTGATCTTCCTCTAGTTCTATAAGAGAATTTGATATGACGACCGCAAGTAAATTCTTCTTCCCCAAATAAGCATACCGCAGGTGAATGGGCAATTGTTTGAGCTCAAGTATTGGAGCTTGCTATATAGATAATAAAGGTTTTTTAGGACGTTTACCCTGCTCCAACTTACTTTCGGAGCTGGTGAAAGTGATGCCATGTATCTAACACATTCATATGCTTCTTCTTTTTTCTAATCGCAAATCTTGAGAGTGCACCAAGCAAGCCTTAAGTAGATCTTGAGGATTGTAAAATTTGAATATCTCTATCATTGTTTCTCTGATCACATCTATCTACATGCATGAAGCTGATTAATTTTAGAATTTGAATGTCATGAAGACTTTGATTGTCAGTTCTTCATCTAGCTTAATAGCAATTGACCATTCTACACATCTATTAGAGCTCTACCAGTAGCAACAGATGACCCACTATGATAGGGATGTCCTTGTCTTTTTCCATAACCAGGATAATAAAGTCTGCTGGGAATATAAACTTGTCAACATTCACCAAAATGTCTTCAATGATGTCTTGAAGGTGTTTGATTGACCTGCCAGCCAACTGCAATGTAACTATTGTGGCTTTTGCTTCCCCAAACCTAATTTCCTGAAAAAGAGATAGAGGCATTAAGTTAATACTCGCTCCTAAATTACACAATGCCTTATCTATATGTTTGTTACCAATATTATAAGGAATAATAAACTCCCTAAATCTTTTAGTTTATGTGGAAACTTATTGGAGAATCGCACTGTACTCTTTTATCAACATGACTGTTTCGTTATCCTCGAGCTTCCTCTTGTTCGATACTATGTTTTACATAAACTTAGCATAGTTGGGCATCTAAGCTAAGGCTTCTACAACTGGTATGTTGATGTTCAACTTCTTGAACATATCTAAAAACTTCACGGACTGCTCTCAAGCTTGTGTTTATGCAATCTTTGCGGGAATGGAATCGGAGGCACATAAGTTTTGAGAGGAGCGGTTACCTTAACCTGTGGACTATCTGAAGATTCTTCTTGATTTTCCTCTATGATTTTGTTGGACTAATCTATGTGCTCCTCCTACAGTAGGTACCTTTTTTTGTAGCAGTAGCAGGCCATTTCACATGTATTTCTAGTTATTGAACTCCATAAAGTATAAGGATAGATTTAACTTGTTCCTTTAGGAAAAGTCCCCTGAGTTCTATCTAATAATGTGGTTGCTATCTGTCCCACATGTTGTTACAAATCCTTGATAGATGTCTGTTGATTCTGAAAGTTTGGCTCAATCTTCGTGATGTACTGAGAGAGTAAGTCATCCAACGAAGGCTTTCTATCTTGGGATTGTTGCAGTTGTTGGAAACCTGGTGGTTCGTTATGATAGTTTTCCCCTTGTCCATGTCATTGTCCTTGATTATTAGCCCATGAAAAATTCAAATGATTTTTCCATCCTGGATTGTACATACCAGAATGGAAGTTGTTCTGCTGTCTCTGAAAGTTCTATACGTAGCTAACTTTCCCAACTTTCCCAAGTTGATTAACATGCATGGAGGCTAAAGGAAATTTTGAGGTAATGTGATCTGCCCCCATAACCTATGCAAACTAGTGGTAGTTGGTGTACCACGTTAATAGACTAAGATAAACTATCTAGTTTTTGTAATTACCTCCATCTATGCTGCTAATGCAATCACCACATCTATGTTGTGCACCCCTGCATTTTTCCTTGGCCACATTGACTGATTCTTCACTATCCTCTCATACAATTCATGGGCATCATTAACACCTATCTTCATAACTGAACAACCACTAAAGCATCTACCATGTTACGATATTATGGGTGTAATCCATAGTAGAATATGTAAACATGTGTTTGTTTATGAATTTCAAGGTTGGGACACTTCCTAAACATATCATTAAATCGTGCCCAAGCTTTGGTATGTATCTCGAGGTCTTTCTGTTTGAAAGTATGGATTTTATTTTGAATTTGGTGGACTCGAGGTGAGGGAAAGAACTTCATTGTGAACTTTTGTACTATGTCATTCTAAGATAAGATATTCCAGGAGGTAAAATGCGAACCCACTCATTTGCTACATCCTTCAAATTGCAAGTGAATAGTCGCATTCTAAATACATCAACAGACATTTCCTCATGACTTATAACTTTGTACAACATGAGAAAAGCACGTTTGTGTTCATGAGAATTTTCTGTAGCTTTCCCAAAAAACCTAATGTCTTGATGATTCTAGAAGAGATTGATGATATCTGGTCGAATGTGGAAATTAAGCTGCCTGAAAGGTGAGTAAATGATTGCAGGTTGCACTGGATTTACCTAATCTCCAACTAAGACATGGGCCTTATCGACGATAATTATCCGTTGTTGTGGTTATAGAAGAACCTGATTTTGAATCTGATTCGAATTTTTGGCCATTTCTCTTGCTTTGATTGTTTTCCTTTGCGTTGTTTGAAAGTCATTTCTATTTCCAGATCTATTGGAGCTAGGTCGATCTCATTAGGATTTATCATAAAATGATGTTTGCCTGAAATGAATCTAAACACAGGAGAATGAGATAATGTGATATAAGCCAAAAAACAAGTAAAAAAAATTAAATCTAATATGGCTAATAAAGTATAATTAAAATTAATTATTCCCCGATAACGGTGGCAAAACTTGTTCGGTAAAATCCTGCAAGCGTTTAGGATCGCTGACAAGTAATAATGTAGTAAGTTAAAGTATCGTCCTACGAGGAATAACATCTAATTTTAGTGTACTAGCTATTATCAAATTCGATCAAGTGTGAATAAAAGAGATTGATGATTTTGTAATCATACTAAATTATACTACAAAAGCAATAAATTGTCGTTGTATTTTATTAAATGCAAGATGAATGTATTGGATATCCGACTCCACCGATTAACTTCTAGTTCCAATTCTCGACTTGTGTTGATCAATGTAATTAATATGTTAGTGACGATTGATAAGCAAATTTTATTTAATATTATTTTTCAATATATACTAAACACACATTTAAAATGACTAGATCATATTCTTAATCCAAATTCATAGGAAAAATATGCATTTAATTTTAGAATTATCTCACACAATCATACACGCCATAAATATTATTCCTAATATTTATTGGCCATGTGTTCCATATATAGTGTTCTACCAATTGTGAGTTTTTCAACACCACAAATAAGTAACTAATTGTCCTAATGGTGCGCAAGCATTAAAACGATGAAACATTTATGTATATGAAATCATAACACCATAGAAAAACACAAAATCTTGAATTAAAAACTATAAGCCAAAAGGTTTTGTCATCCATCCAATGCAACAAAGAATTAGCATGGCATACTTCTATGAAAATTACACAAGATATTAAAGAAAGACATCACCCGAATTAAGAAATATAGTGGAAATCTTGAAATCTTCAATTTTGTCCCGTTAACACCAAACCCGAGCAATGAATTTCTTCTTATTCTATGTGAAATACTCTCGTTCTCAGCTCAAAGTACGCTAGAATTTATGATAATCTCGTTCCAGGCAACTTCTAGGTCAATAAAAGGCATCCATAGTCCACATAGGCCAACTTAGCTTCCAAAGTTGACAATTTGGTCCCTGAATTCTTTGACAATACATTTTTTTTACCTCCTTTTCACTCAGTTGTCTTCCCTACTTGTTTAATTGACCCCTTGCGCTTCCATATCTTCATTTTGACATCTGCTACAATTGTATTTTTGTCCCCAAATTTTATATATGCTTCAACTAAGCTTTTTTTGCTCATTTTCTCCAATACCATTGATGTACTCCTGCAAAACACAATTTATCACGAATTTAGCCATATTTCAATATAATTCATCCATAAACATTCCAGTTCAATGGTAATAAGTATATAAAATGCACTTATCAACCGGTGTCTGTTAACAGACAGTCACTAACGCCCATGACCCATCTAGGCCGTCTGTAACAGACAACCCAGCTTTTTTAAAAAAACCCTCTTAAGTCCCTTATTATTTCCTTATGGTTAATCTATCTTTTTTTGAATTTTTTTTAACTTGTAATGTAGATGTAGAATCAGCAATCTTCCTAATTTGTTATTTTGGTGAATTTGAAAGGAATGAAAATGGTTGATACGATTTAGTACATCATATGAGAAAATGTATTGTGAATTACAAAACCTCCTCAACGTCAATCCCTCTAAGTATAATATGAAATCGTTATTTCTATATAATAAACATTCAACCATTTCGTTTCAACTGTAAAGGTTACTTCTGAAATGTAAATGAAGTGGCTAATTTATCTGAACAAATACCACACGACTCTTCTTTATGTAACTTTAGTAGGGAAGAATATCCCTGAGAGTGAACATGAAGATTTCGATGTAGGGGATCGAAATGTGAATGATTTTTGGGACATTGTGGAGATAGCTTATGAGGGTGATTTGGTTGTTCCAAAATTAGTTACTACAAACTATGATCTCACTTTTATGCACAGAATTTCCTAGGCAGTTCAAGACAACGATGAGGAAAATCCATTTTCAAACTAAGATCTGATTACTTTATCCAGTCAGAGATATAAGTCGGTGGGAACTCATATGTGACACAAAGAGAGATCCATAGAAAGCGTTTACATGTTTGTAATGAAACACAACTTCACATTTGAAGTAAATAATTCAAACAAATCTACCTACACAATTATTTGTGTAGACAATAGTTGCAGTTGGCATTTGTGACCAACAAAGATGGGCACAAATAAGTTTTTTGTAGTTAGCAAGTATGTACCGGAACATACTTGCAAAGTGGGTATTCATCAAAATTATCACAGACAAGCCCGATCATGGTTTATTAGTTTACAGATAATGCATAAATTTTAGGACCCACAGACGATTTACAGACTTCTGACATCATTAACGATATTCGTCATGAGGGTTAAAGAATAAGCGTTAGAGGATTTAATGGGTTCAGTTGAGGAAAGTTATGCTAAATTGACTAGGTATTGTCATAAGATGGAGAGAACTAATCCTGACTCGACATTCTATATTGAGACTAATGGTGAGAATCACTTCAAGTACTTTTCCATGACTATTGGACAATGCATTCAGAGATTTCGTAATTCAATGACCCATTATTCTAGTCGATAGTACATCCCTAAAAACTAAATACAATGTCAAGTAATTATTGCTATATATCAAAATACCAACATCCAAATTTACCCTTTTACATTCGGTACAGTCGATGTCGAGAATGATATAACAATGTGTTGGTTCTTTACAAAGCTGAGAGAAGTAATTGGAGACGTTGAGAACCTTACATTTATAACTGAAATGGAAAATGCTACAATAAATGGTACGCTAAAGTTTTTTCCTAAGCCGCACCATGTATATACCATATAAAAGGCAACCTGAAAGTTAAACATCGGGGTGATGGCATCGTTGAATTGTTTAGGAGAGCTGCAGAGACATACATTTTCGAAGAGTTTAATAAGTTAATGGCCGAAATAGAAAATAAATAACATGATGCATAGGAGTATCGAACATTGAAGATGGGGATTGAACATTGGGTACGACTTCATTTTCCAAGACATCAATACAATATGATGACATCACACACTATGAAGTCACTCAATGCATTATTCACAAAGGATCAAAAGTTACCAATTCTCGCAATGATTGACAAGCTACAAGACTGGTTTCATAACAGACGTACCGGATCATAGAGTTGCACAAGTGTGCTAACCCAAGCTTAGGAAGATAAACTCTTCACAACTCTCGAAGTAGCGAGATAGGTATGTGTGGAACCACTGAATCAGTTCGCTTCTTCGTAAGATGTGGACACAATATTGTATACATCTAGATTTAAATGATAACATCTACACATGCAGACAATTTTAGTTGGAGAATTTTTTATGTGCGCATGCAGTCGTAGGGGTTTTCTACCACACACCTTATGCACTCATTATTGCACGTTTAATTTTGGAGATTAATGTATGCTGAAATTATATTTTCTCTACCAAATAAAGCTGAGTGGGAACCACATTCTCCCACTTAATAACTTGTTGCCACCCGAAGTCAGACCGCATACTCATAGACATAGTTTTTTCGACCACGTAAGTGTGGTGGTGCAGTGTACATACTCGTCAATTTTATACAAGTCAGGTTCCCCTATATAGCAATTCGATGGATATGTCATATACACTTAAATAATGTGTAATTTCTATAGTACTTTATTTTTCGTAATCTTTGTATTTACAGTACTTTGTTTGTTTCGTTAATATTTTTGTCATGAAATATGCAATTGAATATAATTACAATTACTTATACAATAATTATACAATTAAATTTTAAGAAAACTAGATCAAGATAGATTAAAAAAGAAGAAGTCCGAAAAGCCTATTAAGGCCCGCTGCTCTAATGATATCGAGCGAATAATGAGTGGAGAGCTCACTGAAATGAGTGCTCGAGTGGCAAGCCAGTATCTAGCGAACTGCTTTTTTTCATTATAGCTTAATCTAACTTTCAATTGGTCCCCAAACATTTTTTTCGCCATTTTCGCTATTTTTATTAATATTCACTTTTTTTTTCAGTTGATCATTCATATTCTAATTGCATCCAATCAAGTCTATTTAATCTTCGATCATCAGTTTATAGACTGAATCAACTATTAAAATGTTACAATTCCCCAAACTTATTTCTCGCCATTTTACTTATCATATTTTTTCGAATGATCCTTCATCTTCTAATTGCATCTATTTAATCTTCGATCATTGTTTTATGGTCCGAATCAACTATTACAAAGTTAAAATTAGGCCCCCAAACTTTTTTTTTTCCCATTTTACAATCACATTTTTTTCAATCAATCCTTCATCTTTAAATTGCGCCAATCGAGTCTATTTAATCTTCTATCATCATTTTATGGTTCGATTCAACTATTAGAAAGTTGCAAATAGGTCTCCAAACCTTTTTTGGTTAACTTTTTTGTGCATCTTTTTTATTCTAGCAATTACTTATACAATTAAATATACAATTACATTAAAACATGAGTCACAATTAAATAAATAATATTTAAATTTAAAAAATATATATACAATATAATATCGATCACAATTGTATTCATACAAATCGGACGCTAACTTTATCATCCATTATCCATGTAAGTTTGGTTGATCAACACTTTACTATGTTCGATGCTAAAAAGTTCTATGTACTTGATTGTGAACATTTCACAATCACCCATGTACTTAAATTATAATATGTTAGTTCAATAATATATAACTAAGAACTAAATTTACAAAAAAAAAAAATAATAACTTACGATACTTCTTATTTTGTTACTGTCCTCTTTCTCACAACTACTAGCAATCATGGAAAAAATGATCGACATCGATCATTTTGTCACTATAATGTTCATTGCCTTGCAATCATGGAAAAAATGATCGCCATCGACTCTAGTATATGCTCATGATGACCCTGTGTATGATAGCTATGATTGGAGTCGTATCTGTACATCGTCGAATTAGCGAATACGATCTCTACTGCAAAGTAGTGTGAGTTCACGATTATCGAAATGTACACAAGCATACAATCCATCCATGGCTTTCTCAATCTTGGCTTAAGCTCTATCATACACTCTTGCATGTAATCATGCAACAAGTACTCGTTTTGGTCAAATTGGATCATGGTATGTTGAATGTCGATTACACGTGCAAACCCCTAACTCATGATAACTTGGTCGAAACGTCAAATGATTTAAGGTGTCTTCGAGCCCGATCGCACAAAAGTTCCATAGCAGATTGACATGCTACAACGTTAAAAAAAAAAACGAAATGAAATTTAATTAAAATAACAACCAATTATGTGACAATGAAACTGAACTTACATTGTCGGCGAGCCACGCTACCCTCGTCATCACATCCTCAAACCATTTTTTAGCGTTCGATATCTTAGTCTTCCCTATCTCGTAGCTAACTCTTAAAATAAAAGAAAAAAGAAATGTTAGAAAACACTTAGATGAGTTAGTTAACTTTTGGCAAAACCATAAAATACTTACCTTGGGTCTAAGGCTATTGAACCAGACTTCAAATGTTTTTTTTCTTAATCAGGTTGACTTCATCAAAAATATTGGTGAACATAACGTCCACAAACGTCTGTTTCTCCGCTTCAACCATAAAGGGAGAAACAATTAATGTGACGAAAATCTCGTCCTCTTGTTGACGATCAGTCACCTCAATATTACACTTTGTCGTCTCTATCGCCCCCTCTGGTACAACTTCACATCCTCCATCTCCATGACATCCTCCATCATGTCGGGAGTCCTCTCATCCTCCGTGACATCCTCCATCACCCCTTCCATCACGGGCACTCCCACTCCCTCCTCAAAGTCCAAGAATAACTAAACAAGAGGCGGTGAATTGATTTTTAAAACATTTTCGAAAAAATAATCTAAATTCAAGCAAGGAAAAGAGAAGAGAGGATGCAAACGATATAATTGTGGAGGTTCAATCAAAGGTAATGTTATACATCCTCCATTACCAAGCTCTTTGTCACAAATAAGCATTTTCACTATATTGATTGACTTCTAGTACAATCCAACCATTTACAACGCTATCGATGATTTACATACAATGAGCACCAATCCTTATACAATATTAAGTTTTACGGAAACCTCAATATGACCCACACTATTGAGTTTTACGGGACCTCAATATAATCCAAAAGAATAACAAAATAATTTACAATGAATTTTGATAAATGATACAAATGAAATAAGTACTAAGAGAGGCTAACACTTCAATAAATAGCAACGAACGATAACTCAAGTATTAGATGAAAAGTTTGATGAATATGATAATTAAAAATTAGATTCAATCAATCAAAGTATTTCAATGATAAAATGAAGAAGAATTAAATGTAATTTAAGTTCAAAAATCTTTTCAAAATATTTCTCTTAAAATGAGTGATAGCAATAAATTATGTTCTAAGAGACTGATGAGAAACTTTGATTAATACGATAATTAAAAGTTTGATTTAATAAATCATAGTTTTCAATATAAAGAAGTAAAAGAAAATATATGCAATGTAAGATCAAACATTTCTTCAAAATATATTTCTCTTTTATGAATGATAAAAAAAATGAGTTAAGAACAAAAATATAGATGAAAAGTTTGAAAAAAAAATGATGAAAAGAGTTTGAATCAATTGAAGTTTTTAATATGTACAAATAAATAAAATAAATGTAATGTAGGCTTAAAGACTTCTCTCGAAATATATCTCACTCAATGCGTTTGAAACACTTATGAAAAATGGAAAGAGTGATGCTATTTATAGAGTTCAAATAGCAAAAAAATGTGTCAAACTGGACAACAGACAAGACGTTTATTTTTGGATTCGGACGACCAAAATAATCATTATGCATATGAAATCTAGCGGTCAAAAATCCGACCACTGCATCAATCGGATGTTTGCCTTTTGCAAATTTATAGAGAAAGATTTTGCAAAACCTTTTGGGGATTCAGACATCCACATGCTCAAACCGAACATCCGACTGTTTCGGCCGAGTTTTCCCTTTTTTGACCTCGTTTGATCAAATTTGAATATTTTGACAAATGTTCACTTTTGGAAGTGTTTTTAACTAGTTTTCAAGCTAAATGATGTTTTAAAAATATGATCTAAGTTCAAACATCGTTTTTAACTAGTTTTCAAAGTAAATGATGTTTTAAATATATGATCTAGGTTCAAACATCATTTTACATTTAATCAAAGCATTTTATTCAAGTGATAGTCAAAATAGCTTTTAGTGCACAAAGTGATTTTTGAAATTTTATCATTCATTGTTAAAGATCAAAATATCAGTACATTTTTTTACATTTAAACTAAGAAATCTAGTCTTTGATTTTGTTTCGAAGTTTGGTTCTTAGGCTCCGATCTTGATCTTTCATTGACATTTGGCTCTTAAACTCTTAATCTTGATTTTTCTTTGACGTTTGTCTTTTAAGATCTTTTGACGACAAACGATCAATTTATCATCAAATGCTTTGAAGACTATAATCACTTTAAATTCAATTGTTAGTAAATAAGATTAACTTGTTTGTTATAATCAAAACTTTAAGGTTATAATCAACCATATGTCAACAATTTCTCCCTTTTGATTATGACAAACAAGATGATTTGCAAAGTAATATTAATAGGGAATAAAGAAGAAAGATCTCACATTTAAAGCATATTCATCTATCTTTTACAAACCAATTGTCATCCATCTAAAGCATATCAAATAGTAGATGATTCAAAGTATATCATTTAATCATTCAAAGCATATCATCTCACTCATCTCCCCCCTTTTCAATGTTTTTCAAATATATCTTATTCAATTTCTCCTTTTTGGCAAAAGCAAAAAAGTAGTACATATAAGAGCAAGAGTATGAAATATAAGATTAAAAGTTTAAATCAATCATAGGGAATAATAACATTCCCCCTCAATCAAGATGTCAAATATATGCAAATTTAAACAAGAAGATAATCAGCAAATTTAAACAAGAAGATATTCATCAAGACATGGGTAATGAAATGACGAAAGTACAATCAATTGAAGCATTTATATATATATTTAGCTCATATAATCAATCATGTAAGAATACAATTTAGCCAATACTTCAAATTCATTATTAATTCCCAAACTTCTTCGAATATATGAAAATCTATCAAATGCTAGATATTTAGTGAGAATGTCGGTTAATTGATTTTCTGTAATCAAAAATTCTAAGACAATACCCCCTTTTTTTAGGCGCCTTTAAGATACCATAGACATAATGTTTTAGTGCCACTAAAATATCTAAGAATTCGTATTACTGCACGAAGGTGTGATTCTCGAGTATTGGGTTGAAATCTAACACATAATCACACATTAAACATAATATCGAGTCTACTTGCGATTATGTAAAGGAGAGATCTGATCATACCTCGATATTTTGTTATATTTATGAAAGTACCTTGATTATCTTTGTCCAATTTGATTGATAAGCTCATTGGTGTATTCATTGATTTCAACTCTTTAATTTCAAACTTATTGAGCATGTTCATGATATATTTTGTTTGACTCCATTTCTTAGGTAGAGATTGATCACTTTGTACTTCGGAAGATTCTTCTTCATCTTGTGGCATATTTACTTCTTCCTCATGTTGATCTTCAAAATCTTTAGGATCTTCTTCGTTTTGATTTTGAATAGTCATTTGCTTAAAAGAAATCTCCAAACCTACATCATTAACAGTACATTTCTCTTGATCAATAGAATTAGTTTCATCAAAAATTACATGCATGGATTCTTCAACAACAAAAGTTCTTTTGTTGAAAATTCGATAAGTTTTGCTCGTAGATGAATAACCAAGAAAAAATTTCATATCGGACTTTGAATCAAATTTTCTTTAAGTGTTTAAGATAAAATATTTGCGACCAAACACTTTAAAGTGACTAATATTGAGAACTCAATTTTTTTAGAAGTTCATTTGGAATTTTTGTTTTCTTTCGACCCACAAAAACTCTATTTACAATATAGCAAGCTTTATCAATGGCTGCAGCCCAAAAATATTATGATAAACCATTTTTATAGTTCAAGCTATTTCTTGCAATGTGTGATTCTTCTTTCTACTGTACCATTTTATTTAGAATTTCTAACAACCGAGAAATTATGTTCATAGCAATAAATTTTGCAAAAAAATCATCAAATACAA
Source organism: Fraxinus quadrangulata (assembly GCA_903798255.1). Taxonomy (NCBI): domain Eukaryota; kingdom Viridiplantae; phylum Streptophyta; class Magnoliopsida; order Lamiales; family Oleaceae; genus Fraxinus; species Fraxinus quadrangulata. The sequence goes on from CAIGRB010065451.1 coordinate 16,380, forward strand.
TATTGTCCAATTCTCCGCCGTGAATACTCCAAATTGTAGTAATAATGTCCCCTTTTTCTTTTTGAAGTTCTAGATGGTGTAAAAAGATCCATATGGAAAAGTTGTAAATGTTTTGTAGTTGAAGAGTGTTGAAAGAACTCTTCACTTGTTTTCCAAATTATCATGCATCACAAATATTCTTTCTCAAATTTCAAATTTGGCAAACCTTTAGCAAAACATTTTTTTTTGGAAATATTTCAAAATATGTCCATGCAAACATGATCTAATCTTCTATGTCACAACCAAGTATCATTTTTTAAACTTGATAAACATTTTTCCTTCACTTTCAAACTCAATGTCTATGACCTAAACATCCTTACTTCAGCTACATATAAACATTATTAATATAGTATCTTCAATAAGGCACTTGGAAGAATCAAATTTGATATGATTACCATTATCGTGCAATTGGATAATACTAAATAAATTATGTTTAAGGTTATTTACTAAGATCATATTTTCAACAAAGATAGATGAATGATTATCAATAATTCCAATGCAAATAATTTTTCTTTGGCATTATCTCCAAAAGTATCATGACCACCTCTTTATGAAGCTTGACAATAAATTTTGATCTCTGATAATGTGTTTTAAGCATCCACTATCCAATAATCATTTCCTCTTAATTTTCTTTGATACCTATAAAAATATTTCAATTTTTGTTCTTTGGTAAACATATAACTTTGGGTCCTTAATTGTTAGTATTTGTGGATTTTGAATCCAATTGTGTTTGCTTTCAAAATGCAACCTCTTTTTCATTGAACAATTAAAATTCATATGTTCATTTTTATTGTAAAAATTACATGTACTATTTGAAAGAAGGGAAGTAGAGGCTTTAACAAAAAAAAATTTAAGAGACTTTTGTTTCAAAAATGATTTATATTAAATTTCTCATTTATCAAAAATATGTTTTCGTTCACCAAGTATTATATCAAAATTTTTCTTGCTTTGAGTAAATTTGTGAACAATTTGATTCAAATCTGAAATCTTTTTCTTGTAAAGAGGAGTTATCATTAATTTAAAAAATTGTAATTAACTTTTTTCTTTTTCAAAATCATTTCGAGTTTCCAAATTTTTTTTTTTACTTCTTTCCCAATAAAGAATTTTTATTGTTTCTCAAATTCTTCAAGAATTTGATTATAAGAGGTAGATAATTCATCATATCAAAAATTTTCAATTGAATTTACCTTGTTTTCAATAGTCATGAAGCATATGTTGACAATTTCCTCTTGACTCTTCTTCATCATCACTCTCACCTCATGTTGATTGAAGTGCTTTCTTTTTTACAAATATCTTTTTTTTGGACGTTCGATTCTCTTGTGACCGGATTTGTCACAATTATAGCAAACAATCTTATCACTCTTCTATTTGCCCTTTATCAATGTGCGATTTAACTCACATGTCATCAATGTGCCATAGAGTTCTTCCAATGGATAAGTGTTAATATCTTCGGTATTTTCTATTAATATTCTCAATGAGCTCCAATTTTTCGGAAGAGATCTAAGCATTTTGCTCAAAAGTTCACAACTAGTAAATTTTCTACAAAATCCTTTAAGATCATTAACAATATCGGTAAAATGGGTGATCAAATCAACAATGGGTTCATTTTGCTTCACGAAAACAAAATTCAAAATCTTTAATTAAGAGATTTATCTAAGTTTATTTCACTTTGTTAGTACCAATATGAGTGACTTCTAATGTGTGCCAAATATCATATGCGGAATGATATGTACTGATATTATTAAATTAATTTCTATCTAAAACAGAATAAAGTAGATTTTTGGCTCTAGCATTTAAAGATAATTTTCTTTCATCCTCTTTATCATAGTCCTCCATAAGTTTAGAAATTATTTGATCCGATTTACCATCATCTTTAATAACATTTTTAGGTATATAGGGACCAAATTCAAGGACTTCCCAAAAATTATAATTTATAGATTGAACATAAATAATCATCATAACTTTCCAATAATTATAATGTGTGCCATCAAAAAGGGAGGATGATTTATAAAATGTCTCTAAATGTTTTGAAGATTGTGGTTAGCCATTACTCAAGATTGTGAAATCTTTAAAAATGAACACCTTACGCTGATACCAATTGAAGTCCAAAAATAACTAATCAAAATGGGGTGAATTAATTTTTAAAATTTTTTCAAAAAATTAATCTAAACTCAAGCAATCAAAGACTAAACAAATTTATTCAAATAATAAGTGCAATATAAAAGCTATAAGTAAAAGAGAATAGATGATACAAACGATATAATTATGAAGGTTTGATATAAAGCAATGATCTACATTCTCTATTACCAAGGTCTCCGATACCAGCAAGATCTTTTCACTATATTTATTGACTTATAGTGCAATACAACCATTTACAATGCTTTCGATAACTTATAAACAATGAGCACCTATCATTATACAATATTGAGATTTACGGGACCTCAATATGACCCACAAGTATAACAAATAATTTTACAATGAAGCTCATCTCTTCATAAATGATATAAACAAATTAAGTATTAAGAGTGGCTAACACTTAAACAAATAACAACAAATAATAGCTCAAGTGTCAAATGAAAACATTGATGAATATGATAATTAAAATTTATATTCAATCAATCAAAGTTTTTCAAATGAGAAGGTGAAGAAGAATTAAACGCAATTTAAGTTCAAAAATCTTCTCAAAATATTTTAATGAGTGAAAGTAATAAATTAAGTTCTAAGAGAGAGATGAGAAACTTTGATAAATATGATAATTAAAAGTTTGATTCAATCAATCATAGTTTTCAATATGAAGAAGTGAAAGAAAATAGATGCAATATAAGTTCAAAACATTTATTCAAAATATATTTCTCCTTTATGAATAATAGAAAAATGAGTTAAGAACAAAAAGAGAGATGAAAAACTTTGATGAAGATGATGAAAAGAGTTTGAATCAACCAAATTTTTTTATATGAATAAATAAATAAACTAAATGCAATATAGGTTTAAAGAATTCTCTCAAAGTATATCTCACTCAATGCTCTTTAAACACTTATGAAGAATGGAAATACTAAGGGCATTTATGGAGTTCAAATGTAAAATACTATGTCAAATCGGACAAACAACCGGATGTCTACCTTTGGATCCGGACAACCAAAATAGACATTATGCATATGAAATCTAATGGTAAAAAATCTGATAGTTGCATCAACTGAACATTCGCATGGACGAACTGGACGTCCACCTTTCACGAATTTATAGAGAGATTTTTGCAAAACTTTCTGGAGAAACGGACGAGCAATCGGGCGTCCACATGCTGAGATAGGACTTCCGTCTATTTCGGCCGATTTTCCCCTTTTTGACCCCATTTGATCCAAGTTGAATATTTTGATAAATGTATACTTCTGAAAGGTGTTATAACTAGTTTTCAAGGTAAATGATGTTTTAAAAATATGATCTAAGTTTAAACATCATTTTGAAAATCAATTTTACTTTTAATCAAAACAATTTATGCAAATGGTAGTGAAAATAATTTTTCGTACACAAAATAACTTTTAATCAAAACATTTTATGCAAGTGATCACCAAAATAGCTTTTAGTGCACAAAGTGATTTTCGAACTTTTATCATTTATTGCTAAAGATCAAATTATTAATACCTTTATATTTGAACTAAGAAATTTAGTCTTTGATCTTGCTTCGAAATTTGGCTCTTAGGCTCTCATCTAGATCTTTCATTGACATTTGATTCTTGATCTTGATCTTTCTTTGATGTTTGTCTTTTAAAATCTTTTGATAATGATCAATCAATGATCATTGAATGCTTTGAAGAATATAATCAATTTAAATTCAATTGTTAGTAAACAAGATTAACTTATTTGTTATAATCAAAACTTTAAGATTATAATCAACCATAGGTCAACACCTCCATCACCATCACATCCTTTGTCACCCTTCGCCATCCACTTCTTCACCAACGACATAGGTCCGATCCACGCATCAAAGTATTATTTGACGATCACCTCGATTTGTCATACCTTCTGTCACGGGCATTACTAGTCCATCCGACATATCCTTTGTCACAGGCACCGTTAGTCCCTCCATCACACCCTTCACCGCCATTCCCTTCGTCATACCGGTCATCATATCCACCTTCACTTCATAACGCTTCGAACTTATACCATAGGCCTGGTACATCGCCTTGTAGTTCTGCTACCTAATTAAAAAGGTCTCTTACATCACCTCATAGTGTTCCTACATCATGTCTAGGTCTCCTACTTTGACTCCTAACTCGTGTCACAGCGCTCCTAAATCCTGTTGTAGCCCTCCTAACTCTTGTAGCAACAGTGCTCCTATGCCATCTCTAATAACTCCAGTCAAGTGCCTACGTAGACATTCAAACAAATCATATATATAATATCTCTACCGTGCATGCTAAAACTAGGTGTAGAAGATCCATGGGAAAGGTGTTAGGGTCTGGGAGATCTCTTCAGTGAAGGTGATCTTTTCGATGGAGGAGATACTTGGAGTGAAGGTGATCGTCGTTCAACTAGATGACACTCCCTTACAAATAAGAAAATTAACAATTAATAATTTTATTATAATATTACGACACAAAATGGTAATCAACAAATTGTATTAAATTAACATACCCATCTCCATTTGGTATGAAATCAGGCAATGGATCATCTTGAGTAGGAAAAATAGATAATTAATGCACGTACGTCAAATCCTTCTCCTTTATTGATGTCGTCAACTTGGTGTGGACTTCGAGTTGACATATTGACATTTCATCGAGTTAATGATCATGTATTGAGCTGATAAATGGACATACAATATATATTGCAAATGTATAGTACTCACTTGAGGATCATCGAGGATAGCGACAAGTCTTTGGCATTTAGCTTATCCTGTGCCCGCCAATGATGCATCTGAGTAAAACTTGTCTCCTTTTTTATCGTCCATCTGTCACCCAAGGTGAGGATAGTCTCGTATTCTCATTTCTACAACATTTAAAATTATTATGTATATAAATTTAATAAAAAAATTTAACGTTTATTAGGTTAAACATTTACGTACAAGGCTAACGGAAAACCATTTGCATCATACTTACGCCCGTCCTTCTCCAACTTGCGTATCGAATGCACCCTTTTGAAAATGTGTAGCATAGCCAAATAACATCTTCAACCTTATGGATACTTGTTGAATGCATAAATGTTGTCATAACGTCCAACGAAAAATGATCAATCGACGTACGGTGTCGACATCTCAATACACTCTCCAGGATAAACATCAATCCCAGCTTTAATTTATCCAATATGTGGGAGCATCTCCTGAATGCATACTCTAACTATGGTGGTGTAACACTTGATTGTTCACCAAAATATTCATTCAACAGCCTTTTATTTTTCGTAATATGGGGCTTTGTCACTTCTTCACTCGTAAATTTTAATCTCATGATGAAGGCAAACTCAAATATCGAGAATCTGCTACGTTCTCATCCCTAGCTCAAAATGCAGCAAATTGCCATCAACTCACTTAAGCATCAAAAGTAATAATGCCTTAGCAATTTGACCTGACAATTGCATCTGGCCCATTGGATAGAGGGGCCATACATAAGACTAGTGTAACATGGTTGTACCCTCATCATCAAACCCCTATTATACTGTCGTAAAGTTGAAATACTATACGCAAGAAATAAATTCATTTCATAGAAAAAGGAAATTAAAGTAAAATAAAAATAAATAACAAAAATAAAATTATATCTAAGTTTCTTTCACTTTGTTAGTACCAACATGAGTGACTTTAATGTGTGCCAAATATCATATGCGGAATGATATGTACTGATATGATTAAATTAATTTGTATCTAAAATAGAATAAAGTAGATTTTTGGCTCTAACATTTAAAGATAATTTTCTTTTATCATCTTCATCAGAGCCCTCCATAGGTTTAGAAATTATTTGATCCGATTTACCATCATCTTTAATAACATTTTTAAGTATATTGGGACCAAATTCAAGGACTTCCCAAAAATTATAATTTATAAATTGAACATAAATCATCATCATAACTTTTCAATAATTATAATGTGTGCTATCAAAAAGGGAAGACGATTTATAAAATGTCTCTAAATGTTTTGAAGATTGTGGTTAGTGAAATCTTTAAAAATGAACACCTTACTCTGATACCAATTGAAATCCAAGAATAATTAATCAAGAGTGATGAATTAGTTTTTAAAACTTTTTCGAAAAATTAATCTAAACTCAAGCAAGCAAAGATTAAACAATTTTATTCAAATAATAAGTGTAATATGAAAGCGATAAGTAAAGGGGAAGAGATGATACAAACGATATAATTATGAAGGTTTGATCTAAAGTAATGATCTACATCCTCTGTTACCAAGGTCTCCGATACCAGCAAGATCTTTTCACTATATTTATTGACTTATGGTGCAATACAACCCTTTATAATGTTTTCGGTAACTTATAAATAAGGAGCACCTATCATTATACAATATTGAGCTTTACGGGACCTCAATATGACCCAAAAGTATAACAAAATAATTTTGCAATGAAGCTCATCTCTTCATAAATGATATAAACAAATTAAGTATTAAGAGAGGCTAATACTTCAATAAATAGCAAAAATAATAACTCAAATGTCAAATGAAAACTTTGATGAATATGATAATTAAAATTTAGATTCAATCAATTAAAGTTTTTCAATCAGAACGTGAAGACGAATTAAATGCAATTTAAATTCAAAAATCTTCTCAAAATATTTTAATGAGTGAAAGTAATAAATTAAGTTCTAAAAGAGAGATGAGAAACTTTAAGGAATATGATAATTAAAAGTTTGATTCAATCGATCATAGTTTTCAATATGAAGAAGTGAAAGAAAATAGATGCAATATAAGTTCAAAACATTTATTCAAAATATATTTCTCCTTTATGAATAATAGAAAAATGAGTTAAGAACAAAAAAAGAGATGAAAAACTTTGATGAAGATGATGAAAAGAGTTTGAATCAATCAAATTTTTTTATATGAATAAATAAATAAACTGAATGCAGTGTAGATTTAAAGAATTCTCTCAAAGTATATCTCACTCAATGCTCTTGAAACACTTATGAAGAATGGAAATAGTAAGGGCATTTATAGAGTTCAAATGTAAAATACTACGTCAAATCTGACAAACAAACGGATGTGTACCTTTGGATCCGGACAACCAAAATAGCCATTATGTATATGAAATCTAACGGTAAAAAATCTGATCGTTGCATCAACTGAACATTCGCATGGACGAACTCGACATCCACCTTTCATGAATTTATAGAGAAAGATTTTTGCAAAACTTTCTGGAGAAACGGACGAGCAATCGGCCGTCCGCATGCTTAGATCGGATTTCCAACCGTTTCGGCCGATTTTCCCGTTTTTGACCTCATTTGATCCAAATTGAATATTTTGATAAACGTAGACTTTTGAAAGGTGTTATAACTAGTTTTCAAGGTAAATAATGTTTTTAAAATATGATCTAATTTCAAACATCATTTTGAAAATCAATTTTACTTTTGATCAAAACATTTTATGCAAGTGATCACCGAAATAGCTTTTAGTGNACCGTTGACTTTTTTTTTCCCCCTCAAAATGTTTAGAATGAAAATATGATATAAGTTCAAACATCATTTTGAAAATCAATTTAAATTTTGATCAAAACATTTTATGCAAGTGATCACCGAAATAGCTTTTAGTGCACAAAGTGATTTTTGAACGATTATCATTTATTGCTAAAGATCAAATTATTAATACATTTATATTTGAACTAAGAAATTTAGTCTTTGATCTTGCTTCGACGTTTGGCTCTTAGGCTCTCGTCTAGATCTTTCATTGACATTTGATTCTTAGACTCTTGATCTTGATCTTTCTTTAATGCTTGTCTTTTAAAATCTTTTGATAATGATCGATCAATTATCATTGAACGCTTTGAAGACTATAATCAATTTAAATTCAATTGTTAGTAAATAAGATTAACTTGTTTGTTATAATCAAAACTTTAAGATTATAATCAACCATAAGTCAACACCTTCATCATTCCCTCCATCACCATCACATCCTTTGTCACCCTTCGCCATCCACTTCTTCACCAACGACATAGGTCCGATCCATGCATCAATAGTATTATTCGACTATCACCTCGATTTGTCATACCTTCCGTCACGGGCATTACTAGTCTATCTGTCATATCCTCTGTCATGGGCACCATCAGTCCCTCCATTACACCCTTCACCGCCAGTCCCTTCGTCATACCCGTCATCATATCCACCTTGACTTCATAACGCTTCGAACTTATACCGTAGGCCTGGTACATCGCCTTGTAGCACTGTGACCTAATTAAAATGGTCTATTACATCCCTCATAGTGTTCCTACATCATGTCTCGGTCTCCTACTTCGACTCCTAGCTCCTGTTACAGCGTTCCTAACTCCTGTTGTAGCCCTCCTAACTCTTGTAGCAGCAGCGCTCCTATGCCATCTCTAATAACTCCAGTCAAGTGCCTACATAGACATTCAAACAAATCATATATATAATATCTCCACCGTGCTTGCTAAAACCAGGTGTAGAAGATCCATGGGAAAGGTGTTAGGGTCTGGGAGATCTCTTCGGTGAAGGTGATCTTTTCGATTGAGGAGATACTTGGAGTGAAGGTGATCGTCGTTCAACTAGATGATACTCCCTCACAAATAAGAAAATTAACAATTAATAATTTTATTATAATATTACAACACAAAATGGTAATCAACAAATTATAATAAATTAACATACCCATCTCCATTTGGTATGAAATCAGGCAATGGATCATCTTGAGTAGGCAAAATAGATAATTAATGCACATACATCAGATCCTCCTCCTCTATTGACGTCGTCAACTTGGTGTGGACTTCGAGTTGGATATTGACATTTCAACGAGTTAATGATCATGTATTGAGCCGATAAATGGACATGCAATATATATTACAAATGTATATCACTTGAGGATCGTCGAGGATAGCGACAAGTCTTTGGCATTTAGCATATCCCGTGCCTGCCAATGATGCATCCGAGTAACACTTGTCCCCTTTTTTATCGTCCATCTGTCACTCAAGGCGGGGATAGTCTCGTATATTGATTTCTACAACACTTAGAATTATTATGTATATAAATTTAATAAAAAATTTAACGTTTAATAGGTTAAACATTTACATACAAGGCTAACGGAAAACCATTTGCATCATACATATGCCCGTCCTTCTCCGACTTGCGTATCGAATGCACCCTTTTGAAAACATGTTGCATAGCCAAATAACATCTTCAACCTTATGGATACTTGTTGAATGCATAAATGTTATCATAACGTCCAACAAAAAATGATCAATCGACGTATGATGTCGACATCTCAATACACTCTCCAAGATAAACATCAATCACAGCTTTAATTTGTCCAATATGTGGGAGCATCTCCTGAATGCATACTCTACCTATGGTGGTGTAACAGTCGATTGTTCACCAAAATATTCATTCAACAACCTTTTATTTTTTGTAATATGGGGCCTTGTCACTTCTTCGCCCGTAAATTTTAATCTCATGATGAAGGCAAACTCAAATATCGAGAATCTGCTACGTTCTCATCCCTAGCTCAAAATGTAGCAAATTGCCATCAACTCACTTAAGCATCAAAAGTAATAATGCCTTAACAATTTGACCTGAAAATTGCATCTAGCCCATTGGATAAAGGGGCCATACATAAGAGTAGTGTAACATGGTTGAACCCTCATCATCGAACCCCTATTATACCGTCGTAAAGTTGAAATACTATACGCAAGAAATAACTTCAGTTCATAGAAAAAGGAAATTAAAATAAAATAAAAATAAATAACAAAAATAAAATT
>CAIGRB010065458.1:0-19144 GCA_903798255.1 Fraxinus quadrangulata
AATTTATAAAGGAAAATTACAAAGTCATTAAGGAAATAATGAAGATGTCCCGAGATGGAGCGGTGGCATGTTTGGTCCATGCGAAACTTTGTCATTGATCATCAAGATCATTAAGGAAATAACGAAGATGTCCCGAGATGGAGCGTTGGTCCAAGTGAAACTTTGTCATTGATCATCAAGATCATTAAGGAAATAATGAAAATGTCCTGAGATGGAGTGGTGGCATAAGTCAACGCAAAACTTTGTCATTGATCATCCTGAAAGCAGAGGAAGGTTAGGACCGCCGATGGCATTTCTGCCATCGGCTTTTCGATGCTTAAGTTAGTGTCGATCCCAATGATAGTAAATAATTTATAAAGGAAAATTACAAAGTCATTAAGGAAATAACGAAGATGTCCCGAGATGGAGTGGTGGTATGTTTGGTCCACGCGAAACTTTGTCACTGATCATCCTGAAAGCAGAGAAAGGTTAGGACCGTCGATGGCATTTAGTATGAGTTCTGATAGTAATAAAAACACAAGAAACGAAAGGAGTTTTAGAAGGTTTAGAAATAATATTTGCGTAGATGAATGGCATTCTAGCTATTGTTAATATCTCTACCGTCCTAGGTGCGTAGTTTGTAGGCTCTTTGTCCAACAACCTTCGTGATTAGGTATGGTCCTTCCCAATATGCTGCAAGTTTGCCTGCACCGCTTCCTTGGTGTTTTTAGAATACTCTTCTTTGAAGGTTTTGGTCCTTACTTGTCGGTTGAAGTGTTGGGCAATTTTTTGTTGATATGCGGTTGTACGAACAATGCTCTTTCTCTTCGTTCGTCCGTCAGATCTAACTTGTGACACAATTCGACTTGGTTCTGCCCATCGGTTGTCCATACACACCAAAATGTTGGAGTGCTTGTCTCTACTAGTATGATCGCTTCCATGCCATAAGCCAATGAGAAGGGAATTTCTCCGGTTGATGTTCGAACAGTGGTGCGATAGGACCAAAGGACTCCAGGCAACTCGTCTGCCCATTTTTCCCTTGTTTCAGACAGTCTTTTCTTTAACATTTTCATGATAGCCTTGTTGGAAGATTCGGCTTGACCGTTGGCTTGGGGATACTACGGAGTGGAGAAGTTCTGCTTGATATTCCATTCTTTGTAGAAATTTTGAAACCCAGTGATTATGAATTGTGACCCTCGGTGACTATTTCTTTTCCAACCCCGAACCTATACATCACATTTTTCCAAATGAATTGGATAACTTTGCGATCACGTACCTATGGGAATGCCTCGGCTTCAATCCACTTTGTGAAATAATCTGTGATTGCTAGCATGTACACACGTTGTCCTGAAATAGTTGGAAGTTGTCGGGAAAACTCTAGTTTGTGGAATATCTGCTTCAGTGGGAAGGATGTTACGACAACTACTGAATGACTTTGGAAGTAAGGTCTTACTTTTCGAGCTGTGCTAACAAATGACATAGCTAGTTTTTCCAGCTAGTAATAGTGGGTCTCTGCATCCAGTATTGTCTTACTGACATAGAAAATAGGGAGTTGCTTTCCTTCTTCTTTATGAACCAAAATTGTACTGACAGCCGTCTCCGATACTGCCAAGTACATATAGAGTTGTTCCCCATCTTTCGGTTTTGATAAGAGTGAAGGTGAAGTTAAGTATTGTTTGAGTTGTTGAAGCGCTTCTTCACATGTTGGAGTTCATTCGAAAGTTTTGTTTTTTCTCAATATGTTATAAAATTTTTGCCATTTCTCGGAAGATCGAGAGATGAACTTGTTAAGAGCTGCAAGTCTTCCTGTCAGCCTCTCAACTTCCTTCATGCAAGTTGGAGATGAGATGTTTATAATTGATTGAATTTGATCTGGGTTTGCCTTGATTTCCCACTGAGTTACTAAGTAACCTAAGAACTTATCAGAGGATACTCCGAACGAACACTTGGATGGATTGAGTTTCATGTTGTACTTCTTTAAAACCTCGAAAGATTGCTTTAGGTGGTCTATTTGTTGCTCTGCGATCAGGGATTTTACCAACATATCGTTGATGTAGACTTCCATGGATTTTTCGAGTTGATTAGCGAACATACGATTCACTAGCCGCTAATATGTTGCTCCAACGTTCTTGAGCCCGAAAGGCATGACCTTGTAGCAAAATGTGCCTCGCTCCGTCACGAAAGCAGTTTTTTCTTGGTCAGTTGGGTGCACCAGAACTTGGTTGTAGTCTGAAAAGGTATCCATAAAGCTTAGAAGCCCATACCCAACTGTTGAGTCGACCATCATATCAATATGTAAAAGTGGAAAGTTGTCCTTCAAACATGCTTTGTTCAAGTCTGTGAAGTCAATACTGACTCTCTACTTACCATTCTTCTTTTTCACAACGACGACATTAGCGAGCCAATCTGGGTAATATACTTCTTGTCTAGAGCCAACTTCTATAAGTTTGTGTACCTCTTCATTAATGATGCGATTTCGTTCAGGAGCAAACCTTCTTCGCTTTTGTTTGATTGGAATGTATTAGGGATCGACATTCAGTTTGTGCGTCATTATCACTGGGTCAATACCGGTCATGTCTGTGTGAGACCAAGCAAAATAGTCATGGTGTTCCATGAGAAACTCGATAAGGCGTTGCCGAGTGTCAGCTCTAACATTACCTATACTTGAATTTTGTGTTTTGGAAAGTCGGGGTGGATCTGTACTTCATCTAGCTCTTCCACATCCGGACGGTCTGGAATAACAGGCAGAAATTGCTGTAATTGCTATAAAGGACATTGGTTAGAGCGGAGTGAATTCTGGTAACAGTCTCTAGAATCCCTCTGGTCGTCATAAATCTCCCTTATTCCTCATTTGGTAGGGAAACGGAGTATTTGATGAAATGGCGATGGTACAGCCTTCATTTCATGGAATTGAGTGTGGAAGGTCTTCCCAAGATAACATTATATGCTGACGGGCTATCATTACGAAGAATAGAGTGTGGAAGTTAACTTCTTCTGCATAAACAGGTAGCACGATCTCACCCAGAGTGTTCTTTTGTTCACCACTGAAACCGATTAGAACTGTTGCTCGACGAGTAATATTTTCTTCTGGAATCCTCATAGACTTAATGGTTTCCAAAAAAAAGTATGTTTGCACTACTGCCATTATCTATCAAGGTCAAGCAATTGGCGATGTTCAAAGATATGACTAAACCGTCATGATGTGGGTTGTCTGACTCGCTTACTTGGTTTAGACTCTGGCAAAGATGAATTGCTCGACGCGCATGTCTTCGTGCCGCTGCCCTCGTTATTCCGCTAATTTTTGACCCGCCAGTGATGAAGTTAATAGTTCTATCGTGTGTTGGCACGACCGCTAGACCTGATCCTGGCTTACCATGCGGTTGTTGTTGTCGTCTGGCAACATTCTTTTTTCCTTTTTTAGTCAGAAGGTCTCTAAGGTGTCCCTGCTTCAACAGCTTCGCCACTTCAAATCTTAGGGCAATGCAGTCGTCTGTTCGGTGGCCGTGGTTTGCATGAAATTCACACTACTTAGTCTTGTCACGTTGGTCACTAGAGCTTCTCATTTTTTTTGGCCAGTTAACTGTGCCTCCCATCTCCTTTATTATTGCAATAAGTACTGCAGGTTCGACTAAAAGGTTGTATTTAGGGATCCCAAGCCTTATCTTTTAAGAAGGATGATCAAATGGTCTGGGTAGCTCCCTGCGCTTGGTGTCCCTCCTATTTTATCGTCGTGGCTCTTCTTTAAGGGGTTGTCATTTGGTGAAATTGAAGTTACCATCATCCTCTTCCCATTTAATCTGGGCCCAAGCTTTAGCCAAGACATCCTCCATCATACTACATGGATATTTGGTCAATTCCTTATACAAATCAGTATTTATGAGGAGCCCCTTTCGAAAAGTAGAAACAACAGTTTGTTGGTTGCAACTGGGAATGGAAACTTTCTCTCGGTTGAATCGTTCGACAAATTCACGAAGTGATTCACTTCTCCTTTGCACTATATGACAGAGATCGTCGGACCGCTTCTCAAGTTTTCTGCTGCTTGTAGACTGCTCAACAAAAGTATCAGTTAGTTGTGCGAATGAAGATATAGAATTATTTGGAAGGTTTGTGTACCATTGTAGGGCCAGCCCCACAAGACTGGAGCCGAACCCCTTACACATGCAGGCCTCGCGAAGGTTTCTCGGTATATCGGTAGTAAACATTCTCTGTCTGCATTAAGCTATGTGATCGTCCGGATCAGCAGTCCCGAAATAAAGTTTCATGTTAGGGAAGCTAAACTTTCTGGGCATTTCCTCTAAGGCAATCTCGTCAACAAAAGGAGCATCGACGAAACAACTGGCTGCACTTTTTTTGATTGGTGTGGGCATCCTAGGGATACATTGAACCATGGCTTCAATCGCGACTAACTTTCGTGCGAACTCTGGATCTTGTCCATTGGTAGGCTGTGGTACATCTTCTGATCCACTGTTCAGCGGTGTGGCAAATTGAACGTTCGAGCCAATGGTCCTAAGTCCATTTTGGTCTAGTGGAGGTCTAGGTCGTGACAGACGTACCAAAGTTGGATTGGACGCCAATGATTCCACCCTTTCTTGAAGGTTTCAATTCTCCACACGGATGGCAGCATTCTTCGCTTCTAGTCTCTCCAATTTTTGTGAATTCTGCTTTGTCAATGCCATGAGTTGGGCTAGTTGTGCAATTACTTCACTGACAAGGCAATAGGTTGAAAGTGTGTGGAGGTATGGTAAACATCATCATGTTGAACAAACGTCGACTGGACTGGCTGGGTCGCATGGGCTAGCTGTGTAATGGTTGGTAGAGCGGCGATATGACTTAAGCTGTCTCCCTGTTGCCTTGTTTCTCCTACCTCCTGGCTAATCATTCGTTCCACTCATTGATAAGGAGTTTCTTACACTGGGTAATTAGTAAAGTCATCCGTACGATGGATTTCAGAAGTTCCTGACATGGTTATTGATGAATAATAATGGTAAGAGCTTTGTTTGGAAAGACGATTGCTAGGGCCCTACGGTGGGCGCCACATTATAGACGATAAATTCTACAGTTGAGAAAATCGAGCCGGTCAGGCCACTAGCAACCCTACGAAAAAGTAGAACGAAGAAAAAGACTTCAAAAAGATCTCAAGAGGACACCGGTATGGTGCCGACTGAAGACCCTCCGACAGTCAAGTCAGAAAAGCTTTTCAAGAATTCTGGGAATACTATGCCGAAAGAAAGAAGAAGTAACTTAGTGTAGAGTAGTATTTGTTTTTTTGTGTACCTGAACATTAGGCTGACCACTAAATTTATAACAGTGGGATAACCGTCTAGGCGGGATTGACGAGGGCTCTGCGAGATCTGTTGGTTGGAACCGATAAGATCTATTCGGTTGAGATACCCAACTTGCTTTCGGATATCTTCTATTTGATCTGTCAAATCGTGGAGTGATTTATCTTGAAGATAAATTATTAGGGATTGGGAATTGACACGTGGGGTCTTATTTGGCCCGATCATCATAACGAACTAGGGCAAAAGATATTGCGTTTATCAGGTGAGCCATCTGCGAGCCTTACTTTTTTGGACTTGGGCCGTTTGGGCTAGTGGAACAATTTTTACCAATAAAGTTGTCAATGTCTTAACAAGGGGAACAGGTAAAGATTCTTATTATGCTCTTCGGAAGAATCTTTTGAACTCGAAAAAATTTCAAAACAATTTTACCTAGAAGAGGAGGAACTTAAAGTTTAAGTTTCTAAAGTCTCACCTTATAGGAATGACATAATTAGGAATTATTACCCTAGACCTTCACCGGTCAATAATATGAAGAAAGAAATCAAAACTCTCAATTTTCCTATACCCTTGGCACCATTTATGAATGGAATTTGGATGGACGGACTGAGTATACTATCAGGGATTTGTTACAAAGAATGATTCTTTTTGCTAATGTTTGTTGTAGATATAATAATAGCCCTTACAACTCAGATGCTTGTTCAAAGGATTTTTACAGGCTAGTGGGATAGAATGCTATCCTCACAATAGAGACATGTGATTTTATATGCTAAAAAGACTAACAATTAAACAAGAGGGACGTATGGAAATAGAACGAGTTGAAGATATCAGAGTTATGACTCTTTTCCAAACAATTGCAAAACACTTTTTTTGTACATATACACCTCTTGAGCAAATCAACAGAGGTCAACTTCTTAAGTGTAGATCTTTAATTCATTTTAGATGGTATAAAGATACATTTATTTCTTTGATATACCAAAGAGATGATGCTTATAGCAATTTTTGGGAAGCAAAATTTATTTCAGGACTTCCCAAGTTGTTTGCCGAAAGAGTGAGGAATAGAACTATTTATCAACAAGGAAATAACAGCATTAACTTTGATAGTATAACATATGGAGAATTAGTTCTCAGTATGTACTGTTTGAAGGAGTTGGTATATGTAATGATTATCACTCGTAATGAAGTAGGAAAAATTTTGCAACCAATTTGGATGCAAAATTGATAAACCAAGAAGTATAAACACTTAGAAAATTAAAGGAATATAGAAGAAAAACTTTCTAAAGTAAAGTTTAGATGACCTAGGAGAAAATTCCCAAAGAAAAGGGAACATTTTCAAAAGAAAAGCGATCTTTCAAAAATTAAATGCTGGAAGTGTCAAAAGTTTGGGCATTATGCGTCTTAAGATCTAAGGTTCAGGATATTCATTAGAAGACAATCTTAAAATTAAGATATCTACTATTGAATCATTGAATATTGATGATGATCTTAAAGTCCAAGTTTGTCTTGCTCTTCTTGGGCATAATGAAGGGTCTAATAATTCGGATTACTTTTCCTCTTCCCCAAAAGAATATTGCTCATATAACAATGCTTCATTAGAAGCAATCATAAATATGAATGGATTTCAGATAAATGTTTTATATGAAGATCATCAGTTCTTCATGATATTATCAATCAGATTTCTGATGATGATACCAAGAAATACATAATTGAAAAATTTATCAAGAGGAAGGAAATTCTTCTTCAAAAATTCGTAATTCAAGCTCTCATAGGAAACCTAGTGAAATGTTTACGATGAAAGAACTTTTAAATAGGATCGAAGCTCCTAAGGAAAAACCTTAACTATATATGACTTAAATAGAGAAATAAAAAATCTCAAAATTGAAATTAATAGTTTACACAATAAAGTGGAAGAATTAGATTAAGGAAAGGTTAAACACCTTGATTGGAGAATTCATCAATTAGAGACTTCAAGAGAATTCAATCCTATGGAGAGTCTCAAAGGAAGAGAAGTTATTGAGAAAGAATCTAAGGAAGAAGAGGTTTTTCTTGGAAATATTCAAAGAGTTATTAATAAATGTTTCACATTCAAATCTTTTGCTCTAGTTGATAGTGGAGCATATTTGAATTGTATCAGAGAATGAATAATTCCTACAAAATATTTTGAAAAAAAGTATTCAAAATCTTACCACTGCTGATGGATCAAGCATGAAAGTGAAATATAAACTTTCCAATGCTATTGTCGGTAATGATGGGTTGTGTTTAAAAACATCTTTCATTATGGTTAAAATCTCTCTCAATATTTAATCCTTGGGACACCATTCTTAAACATGATAAGACCTATTGTCATTGATGAAGAAGGTATTTCAACTACTTTGAATGGTAGTAAAATTATCTTTAAATTTATCTCTAAAGAGAAAAATATTTTAGAGCAAAAAAGAAATCAAATAAATTTTCTTAAAGAAGAAATAAAGATTTCCAAAATAAAAGAAAATCTGGTTAAACCAGAAGTTTAAATAAAATAAATTTTTTGGAGGAAAATTTCATTTCTAAAGTTTGCAGTGAAATTCCTAATGCTTTTTGGGAAAGGAAAAAACATGTGGTATCATTACCATACGAAAAGGATATTCCAACCAAAGCACGACCGGTCCAAATGAATAGGTGCTAGAATATTCTAAAAAAGAAATAACGTCTCTTTCCAAAAAAAGGATTAATTCGACCTAGCCTTAGTCCTTGGAGTTGGACTGCTTTTTATGTTGACACTTACAAGCCTCTAAATAAGGCTTTAAGGTTGGTCAGGTATCCAATCCCCAATAAAGAGGATTTACCATCAAGGCTTAATGAAGCTCTTATATTTTCAAAATTTGATTTAAAATCTGGATATTAGCAAGTTCAAATTGATGAAAAGGATAAATATAAAATGGTTTTTACCGTTGCTCTTGGTCAATATGAATTGAATGTTTTACCCTATGGGCTTAAGAATGCCCCTACCGATTTTCAAAATATAATGAATGATATCGTTACTCAATTCTCTACATTCCTTATCAATTATATTGTTGATATATTGATCTTCTCTAACAATATCAATCAGCATTTTAGGCATCTTAACATCTCTTATGCTATTGCGAAGAAAAACGGGTTGGTCGTTTCAGCAAGAAAAATGACGTTGCTCCAAACAGAAATTAAATTTCTGGGTCATGAAATCAAGGAAGGATCAATTAATGCTATTGATCGAAGTATTGAGTTTGCTTCTAAATTTCCAAATAAAATATTGGAAAAGAAGTAAATACAAAGATTTCTTGGAAGTCTCAATTATATTGCAGACTTTTATAAAAACCTTATTATCAACAAGCCCTTAAATGAAAGGCTTAAAAAACAGCCAGAAGCTTGGGATTAATACCCATACTGAAGCAATAAGAGAAAAAAATAGCTTAAATCAAAATAAATTCGTTGTTTAGCTTTGTCAAATCCAAACTATTTAAATTATCTTCCCAAAGAGAATTTTTGCAGGGAAATGTTTGAACCACCAACGGATAGAGGAAGAGGAGGAAGTTGAAGAAATCAAGCCATAAATCAAGCCATAATTCTACTGTATATAGCAGAAATTGTATAATACGGCTGAATGGTTTAATGAGGAAGAAGAACTTCTTAATTTTTATTGAATGAAAATGAAGGTGTACTTATACATGAAAGATACTCACTCCCAACTAATTACAGCTGGAGGAAATAACCAATTTGTAACAACTTTATAACAATCAACTAACTATAAGAAATTAATTGTAAAACAAAAGGAATTATTTCTTCATCCTCTCCTCAAGTTGGAGCTTGATGAAATTCACATAAGCCCGACTTGGACAGGAAACTACAAAATGCACAAAATGCAGGAGCAGGAAGAGCCTTAGTAAATATGTCTGCAAGCTGCTGCTTAGTAGAAATGTGTTGAGGATGAATGAAACCTTGCTTGAATTTGTCCCTCACTATGTGACACTCAATTTCCAAGTGTTTTGTCCTTTCATGGAAGACGGGATTGGCCGTAATATGCAGGGCTGCCTGATTGTCACATAGTAATGGAATAGGAAGTAAGGGTGTAAGACAAAAATCTTTTAACAGGTAGGAAATCCATTGTAATTCGCATACAGTAGACCCCATGCTGTGATACTCAGCTTCAGCAGAGGATTTGGAAACAGTTTGTTGCTTCTTGGTCTTCCAAGAGATCAAAGCAAACCCCAAGAAGATACAATACCCAGTAAGTGATCTGCGAGTATCAATGCAGGAAGCCTAATCGGCATCACAGTATGCTGTCAACTGAATGAGTTATCTGCAGGAAAGAACAATCCTTTTGCAGGACAACCCTTCAAATAACGAAGCATGTGAATGGCAGCATCCCAATGAGATTGACACGGGGTGTGAACAAATTGACTAAGTTGTTGAGTTGCATAAGTGATGTATGGTCTTGTAAATCCAAGATAGAGTAACCTCCCAACGAGCCTCCTATACCTATCAGGTTGAGGAAATAATTCTCCCATGGTAACTGAAAATTTATAGCCTGTAGGTAGAGGAGTAAGAGTAGTCTTTGCATCTGAAAGCCCAGTGTCTTCAAGAATATCAAGAACATATTTCCTTTGATGAATATAAGTGCCAGTGGTAGACCTTGCTATTTCCAAACCAAGAAAATATTTCACATACCCAAGATCTTTAACTGTAAACTAAGAGTCTAAGAATTGTTTGGCTGCAATAATATCATCCTCATTTGTACCCGTAATGAGCACATCATCCACATAGACAATCAGGGCAAGGAAACTAGTAGTGGACTGCTTGATAAATAGGCAATTATCATGAGCTGATTGTATAAACCCAAAGTTCTGCAAATGTGTAGTAAATTCATAATTCCATAGTCTCGAGGCTTGCTTGAGACCATAAAGGGAGCGTTTCAATTTGCAAACCTGGCCTGGTTTGGCTTTAGAATACCCTTCTGGAGGATGCATATAGACTTCCTCATCCAAAAATCCATGGAGGAAGGCATTATTAATATCTAGTTGGTGTACAGGCCATGATTTGGATGCTGCAATTGTTAAGAATATCCTTACTGTAACAGTCTTGGCAACAGGTGAAAAGCTTTCAAAATAATCAATACCTGCTACCTGATTATATCCTTTGGCCACGAGCCTGGCCTTAAATCTATCAATGCTGCCATCAGAGTTTAGTTTAACCTTGTATACCCATTTTGAACCAATAGCTTGCTTTCCTTCAGGTAAGCTTGTGAGTTCCCAAGTATGATTATTTTCTAATGCTATGAGTTCATGGTTCATAGCATTAACCCATTCCTCATGAACACATGCTTGTTTATATGAAGATGGTTCTTGGATATGAGACACATTTGCAAGAAAAGACATATATGATGCGGAGAAGGAACATGCAGGCATAGAAGGGCAATCATTTGGTATAGCAGTGCTTAAGACTGAAGAAGCAGAAGCAATTGACTCAGTAATAGAATGCAACACATTTGAAACAAAATCATTCAACCAACCTGGTGGTTTCTTAATCCTAGTGCTTTGTCTTGGAATAGTGATAGAAGATGAGTTTGTAGGAGGAATTCTATGTGAATGAGAGTTGAGAGAATCTGAGATGGATGATGAGAAGAAATTTGATGATAAGGGAAAATATCTTCATAAAAAATGATATCCCTTGAAATGTAGGTCTTGTGTGAATTAATGTCATATGCTTTGTAAGCCTTTTGACCAGGAGCATATCCAAGAAAAATGCATTTATAGGCCCTAGAATCAAATTTGTCTTTGTGAGGTTGTGTGTTTGTAACATAACAAAGACATCCAAAAGATTTCAACATTGTATAGTCTGGTGCTTTGTTGTATAAAAGCTCATAATGTGTCTTCCAATTTAAAATTGGAGTGGGCAATCTATTGATGATGTATGCAGCGGTTAGTATAGAATCACCCCAAAACTTTTTTGGTAAACAGGATTGTAACATGAGTGATCGTGCAATCTGCAATAAATGTTTGTGTTTACGTTGTACTATACCATTTTGTTGCGGTGTGTAAATACATGACCTTTGATGTATAATACCAAGACTAGAGAATAGCTGTTGGCATCCCAAATTGATAAATTCAGATCCATTATCTGCTCTCAGCTTTTGGATTTTAATTTGGAACTAAGTTTGCACCATCTTGAAAAAGGAATCCAAGGTGTTCAAGGTCTGGTGTTTAGATTGAAGTAAGAAAATCTAGGTTGCACGACTGAAATCATCAACAATGGTCAAAAAATAATGTGCTCCTGATAATGAAGTTTGTTTATAAGGTCCCCACAAGTCCAAGTGAATCAATTCAAAAATGTGGTCTGAATATGTTTGACTCTTGGGAAATGGTACTCTATTGTTTTGACATATGACAAACATCACAAGATTTATGAGTTTTAATGTCAGAAAGTGAAGGCAATGGTATATGTTGCAATACAGTAGAAGAAGCATGTCCAAGTCTCTTATACCAAATAGAGTGTAATTTACTTGAAGATGTTACTTTATTAGCAAAGATGGAATCAGTACACGAGGAATTAAAAGGAGAATGAACTTGCAAGATTCTGTCTAGACTATGCTGTTTATTGAAAGAACTTAAAACCTCAGGAGAGAAACAATGTTTGTCTAAAATGTATAAGCTCCCTATCACTTTGCCTACTGCTAAAACATCTTCAGTCTTCAGGTCCTGTAAGATACAATAGGTGGGATTAAAGGTCAATTTGATGCGTGATGTTTTGGCAAGTTTATTTACTGACAACAGGTTGAACTTAAAACTAGGTAAATATAGTGTATCTGAGAGAATAAGTATGGAGTTCAAGGATACATTTCCAATGTGGTATACATTTTTGATAGAACCATCTACAATTCCTTCCATAATTCCATTGCAGAGGCAGTATACAGGAAGGCATCAACAATGTCTTTGGAAATGGAATTCAATAACCAAGAGGTTACCATACAATCTACTCTTTTCCATTGATCAAATTCGGTGGAATTCTCTTCTGGCATCTTGCATTTGCCGTTTATAAATCCCAATTTAACTTTCGCACCTAGGGCTATCCTCACTGAACGACTCCATGATAGGTAATTGTTACCTGTTAGTGGCGTCGATACAAGCATCATCCCTGGGTGGTCTGATCCCTGCAAGTACAGTGGATCACCATTGTTGTACACTTGAGCTTCCACTATTTCTTCATCAGGCACATTTTCGTTTGAACCAAATTCAAATGATCTTACATTACCAGCCATCTTCTCAGCCAAGAAAGATTGTGACCACAATTGCTATTTTATGCAATAGTTATCATGTGAATAGAAGTAATATCAGATGAACCTGCTCTGATACCATGAAGAAATCAAGCCATAAATCAAGCCATAGTAGTGTATAGCAGAAATTGTATAATACGGCTGAATGGTTTAATGAGGAAGAAGAACTTCTTAATTTTTATTGAATGAAAATGAAGGTGTACTTATACATGAAAGACACTCACTCCCAACTAATTACAGCTGGAGGAAATAACCAATTTGTAACAACTTTATAACAATCAACTAACTATCAGAACAATCACCTAACTATAAGAAATTAATTGTAAAACAAAAGGAATTATTTCTTCAGAAGTTCCTCTAGAGGAAGGGGAAGAGGGCCTTAAATCAAGCAACAACCTCTGTTGGTTAAAATCATCATGACTGAGAAAGAAGACTGGGAAGTGGTTATACTACTTTCAAAAGGAGATTTCAGGTTAAAACCGATCCATTTATTTTAATTGTTTTCCTGACTTTTCAGTATCCTTAACTAATAAGAATATTTTAGATGTTTTGTCTCCAAATATTGAATAGGAAGGTTTCAAAATAAAAACTTGAAGTGAACAAATTGCTGTCACTTATGCAAGAAGAGTCAGTAAAAAGGGTTTAATAACCATGATAGAAACAAATCTAGTTCATCCTATTGATTGCAAAGATATTTCTCTCCCGGATCAATGGGCCATTGAAGGAGCTGCAGAACCAGCACCAATAGGAAATCACGATGTTGAAGAAATAACCCAAACACCTGAAGGAAAAGTTGGAATACTTTTCCGCAAACCTATGGAAAGCCTATGTCATTATGATGAAGTTAAATATAGTCCTTCTCTACAGAGCAGACATTCTACCCCTTCAATTCCCAGGTATATTCAACGAAGCAATCTATCCATAAATTCCTCACACATCACATTTGTCCTCTCAAAATTTTGTTGCATTGAATAAAAAATTGATTATTCTCCTCCCTAGATGTAGATCATTTCTTTTCTAACATCCTGTGAACTAATATTTTCCTCACATGTTTGCACTCGTGTATAATTCAATTTGGCTTTTTCCCTCTAATAATCTCATCACCCTACATTTTTTTCTCTCAATGCTTTCTTGCAAGTGATTCAATGAACTAATTCGATCTCAATCAGAAGAATTCACCCCTTGTGAAGCTCAAACAAATAATTGTAGAAGGAATTTGACTCTAAAAAAACTCAAGAAAAGAAGGAATGAAAACACCAATAAGAAATTCAAGAGAGTGTTTCTTGATTTCGATTTTCGACTTTTTTGCAACAATATTGACTCCAAAGGATAGATTGGAGGTTGAATTGACTTCTCGAATATTATGTTTGAAGAAATTGGTTCGTGAAATCGATTGGACACTTTTTGGCTTGAAAATTTAATTTTTCTATTGTTAAAACTTTTTTCTTATTGCAGAATATTTTTTATTGCAATTTTCGGATTTTTTTTTTTACACTAAATGTGCGAAAATTCAACAAACGGGCTAAAAATGGAAAAAGAATTGATTTGGGCACTAATCTAATGAAAAAACGCTTCTTGAATATTTTTGGTGTTTTATTGGATTGAAATACGCAAAAAATGAAGAAATCTAAGAAGACTCACGAACAGGACGAAGGTGAAGAATTAGAAAAAAAAATTTGCGAGAAGTAAAGATATAACCTTTGTTCTAGAGTTAAAGCTCTGTTGGGTACTGATGTAAACCCACATAGTAATAGTAGCTCTAAAATCCACACAAAATTGAATCACAATCAAAGAAAGTTAAAATCTCAGTTTGAAGTTTGGCCCAATAATTTATTGAATAAAGTAACCAAAGTTATAAAGAAATTTGACCCCCTAATCACCAACACTTATAAACCTTGATATGAATTTGTTGAACACCATAAAGATGAATCTTTGATAAGTTCGAAATTAAGTTCAATGAAAAACAAGAGAAACCAACCTCGCTTTGTAATTAAACTCAATAATAATGTGTTCCTTTTTCTTTTTTACAATGAAAAGAATGAATCATATTTATAGGGAACCCATAAAAACCTAGTTAAAATGGAATTATATCAAAAAGTTATCAAAAAAAATACCATAATAAGAATTCTACCAAAAATAGACTTCTAGGAAAAAACTGAAAAAAACGCAATCAGAAAATGAACTATGCAACATAATAATTATAACTCCAGCGATCGCATAGAACAACCAAAATTCCACTTCTTTGTTTCGCGAATAGTACATGTGTCAGCATCCCCTTTTGTACTACGTAATAGCATAGTTATTAGACTGGCTTCCAATTTTGTTTTCTTGATTCCAATGCATCCAACTTTTTTTGCCTTCATGTCCAACACGAAACTTAATGTTTGGCTTGTTAATTTCAAACTCTTGGCCTCCATAGCTTGAACAAGTAAATACATGGCTTCATTGATCCTATTCGCTCGCGATCTCGTCATTGATTCCTCTTCAAGTTAAGCAGAATCTTTGTAAATTTGCTGCTGCTCTCCATGGATTCTATCAATCTCCCTATTCAAATCATTCAAAAACCTAGCTATTGTGACTTCCCGATCCTCCTCAACATTCTTCCTAATCTAGCATATCATCTAACGTAGGTATGGGATAACGATAGTTTACCATTATGTTGCTAATTCCCTACAATCAATGCACATTTTCCAAGTCCCATCATTTTTAGGTACAAGTAGCACTGTCACATGAACTTATGCTTTCCCTCACATACCCTTTGCTCATCAGTTTCTCTACTTGCCTTTGAAATTCCTTTTTCTCCTTGGGTTTACTCTTATAAGCCGAGCTATTTGGAGTAACAACTCCAAATACGAAATCAATCTGATACTCAATACCTCGAATGGGCGGCAACCTACTGGCATGTCTTCAGAAACCAAGTCGCCAAATTCTTGTAACAAAAAAATAGCCAAACTAGAGCGAGATTGGTTAGTTTCCTCAAAATATCTAATTTTGGTTTTCCAGTAAAGCCCTCTTTACTTCCATCTCTTTTGTAAATAAACTCACTTTTGATTTTTTCTTCTCTCTGAAGACTCTCCTTCTTTTCTCAATTGTGGCTCCACTCTTTTCTCTTTATTTTCAGCCACCTCACTATTTTCTCTCTTCTTTGAAGTATTAATGTCACTCCTTTTGTCTCTCTTTGTCTTTTCTTCTTCATCTCTCTTTGTAAAAGTTGTACACATATGAAGTATCACTTTCCTATTATACTGCCATGGTCTTGCCAATAAGATATGCCTAGCATGTATAGGAACCACGTCACACATCACCTCATCACTATACTATCCAATTGTGAAGCTCACCAAGCCCAATGTTTCTACAAGGCTACTACTAGCAACATTGTTATAACTCCCCACATCAAAAATCATATTATATACCTTGTTGTTAGCATGGCACCTAGTATGAAAAATGTTCTCTCTTTGCTGCTCCATGCCATTCACCTTAATTTGTGTACTGATAACACACCTCGTAACAAGTGTTTCACCTACCACTAGGTACTCTACCCCATCATCACCATTAGCACCCTCTAATTTGGACATCTCATAACTATCGCTCAACACTTTCCCATTGTAAAGCAAGATCATCGCCCTTTTGTTTGGGCATTGAAAAGCAATATGTCTAAACCCAAGTTTCTAAAACACTTGACATCCATATTCCTAGAAGGTTGGGAGTCCACCATAGGTTTTACTTTCCTAGCTATTTCCTCTTTTACCACTGGTGGTTTGGTCTTAACCTTTGAAATAGTCCCATCACTTCTATTATTATCACACTTCGGTCTCCAAGAAGGAATAGAACTCGAAGAACCCGAAGAATACCTAGCTCCTCCTTTGCTTTTTAATTGCCTCTCCGCCTTCATAACCACATGTAACATGTCCTTCAACTTCACATAATGTTGAAGTTCCACTACATTGGCTATCTCTCTATTCAAACCATTCAAAAAGGCCTTCCCGATCCTCCTCAAAATTTGCCTTAATCATAGCTATCTCCGACTCCTTATGGTAATCCTCCACACTCTCGAACCTTGACTAAGGCTTTGAAGTTTTTGATGAAGATCCTTATAATAACAATAAGGTTCAAATCTCTTCCTCATTATATAGCCTTTAAATCACCTCAAGTTTCAATAAGCCTCTCATGATTCTTCCTCCTACTTGTTGCTAATTGATCCCACCATGCGATTGTATAATCGGTAAACTCTAGTACCGCTAGGTTCACCTTTTTCTCCTCCAAATAATTATGGCAATCAAAAATCAATTCCAACTTCCTTTCCCACTCTAAATATACCTCAGGATCGTTTCTAACTTGGAAGAAGGAATTTTCATCTTAATGCTACCCAAATTCCTATCAACTCTATCTTCACCAAAGTCTCTAAGATCTCCTCTAGGCCCCCTTTCATGCCTATCTCCTCTATTCCTCATCCTATCCACTTCGGCCTCCAATACTTGATCATCCTCATTAGCATTGTCCTCTTCATTCCCATCATCAGATTCAACTCTAGGATCACGCCTACCGTGCCTTTTAACATTAGAAACTCCTCTAGGTTGCCCTCCCTTGTAAGTTAGCTATCACCATATCCTGCTGATCCATTCTATCTCTAATTTCTCTGAATACCACATTCATCTGCTCAAATTGTTGTTGCATGGACCTCATCATGAATGCTTGATTGTTTTCCCCTTCAAATATTCATTCTTCTTTATCAGACATCCTAATAACTAGAATTTGTATGCCTCACGTGTTTACACTCCTGTTTCACTCAATTTTGGCTTTTTCCCTCTAATAATATCACAATTTCTACCTTTTCCTCTCAATGCTATTTCAAGTTCTCTAAGGAACTAACTTATCTCAATCAAAAAAATTTCTCGTGTGAGTCTCAAACCCGCAAGAACAAGGAATTTAAGAAGGATAAAGAAAAGGACTCAAGAAAGGAATGAACGAAATAATTGAATGAAAACACAACCAAGAATTTCAAGAAAGTGTTTCTTGAAATCAATTTATGCCTTTTCCACAACAAAATTGATACCAATGTATTGAATTGATTTCTTGAAAGAAATTATGCTTCAAGAAATTTCAAGAAAGTGTTTCTTGAAATCGAATAAGCCTCTTTTTGGCTTGGAACAAAATTGTATTGGTGCACTAAATTTAATGCACAAAACAATTCTTGAATGTTCTTCGTATTTGTGTTGATGGAAAAGATCCAAGAAGATATGAAGAGTCACGAAAATGATGGAGACTCGATAAAGATGATGAAGACTCAACGAAGAAGATGAAAAAATATGCGAAAAGATAAAGATATAACCTTGATTTTAGAGCCAAAGTTTTGATACCAATTATGTGAACCCAGTAGCATTAGTAGCTCCAAAACTCACAAAAAATTGAATCACAACCCCGAGAAAGCTAAAATCCCAGTTTGAAGCTTGACCCAATATTTTATTGAATCAAGAAACCAAAATTATAAAGGAAGACCTCTTAACCACATAAATTATGAACCTTGCTTTAATTTAATCTCTCAATAATGTGTCAATTTACAATGAAAGAATGAGGCTGCAAACAACAAAGAAAAAATTAAATATCCTTCAAATATTTGTACTATGTGCACACCGCGTATTCTCTCGTTTGCGGTGCGCTCAACTAATTTGGCTACGGGTTAAAATTTTGCACCCCGTGCCCGCACGACCTGTTTTGCCTATGTGCTAGCGCCGATTTCTGGCCACACTCCAAGTTTTGCTTCTTCTAACTTAGTTTGAATTAAGTGCACTAATATCGGCACTAATATCGGTTTCTCTTCTATATCCAATGTGAAACTTGATGTTTTGGTCATTGTAAAGGAAGTTTCGGCCCATGTATAGCTTGAATAAATAATCCCATGGCTTTCTTGATCTTTGGTTGCGATCTCATCATTAGTCCTTCTTTCACAATCAACAGATCCTAGCTAGCCTTCAACCCATGGTTCTCATCACATTGACCTTTTGTTTGGAAATTAAGAAGCAATGTGCCCCAAACCCAAGCACTTAGGAAGAGATAGCAAGCAAAAATAAACATGGTCATTGTGGTCTCCCTATCCTCCTTAATTATATTGGCTATGTCGCTAATTAATTCATTCAAAAATATGGTCGTTGTGGTCTCCCTATCCTCCTCAACATTATCCCAAATTATCAATTCACCCAGGTTTCTATAAGTCTCCCAAGAGTTCTCCTCATATTTGTCACCAATTGATCCCACCGTATAATAACATAATCTGTAAATTCTATCACTGCTAGCTTGACATTCTTATGGGAATCAAAGATCAATTTCAACTTTTGCTCCTACTCCATATAAATTTCAGGTTCATTTCCACATTGGAAGATATTTTCATCTTAACTAATGAAGAATCATGCAAGGTAAGCTAGCAAGGATCCTTTGTATGTTTTAGATGAACCGATAACAAGATCAAACGCAAAGAAGATCAAAGAAGCTATACAAGGACTTATCCAAGCAAAGTTGGAATAAGTGGGCCGAAAAGCTACAAACATGTGTGGGCAAAATAGGGTGCACGGGCGCGCGGGGGGGGGGGGGGGGGGGGAAAATTTTT
>CAIGRB010065528.1:0-11541 GCA_903798255.1 Fraxinus quadrangulata
GTGCTAAATGCATTTTCCATGCAGTACTCAGCATCCTTTCTTGACTGATCCAACATGAAGTATGTCAATCCCATCATCTCCTGGAAAACCATATAATTATTAATAAAATGCACAGAAAGAAGAAATTTACAAGTTTTAAGGCTTAAAGCATACAGTTCCGCCCAATGGTTAAAAATCACAAGTGAAGGAAGTAATATTTCTATTTGACACCTCCTGAAATAAAGAAATTGAGATATTCCTGTACAGGCTACTAAAACAGCCCTCACCCATATTAAACCAATGAAACTTGTTTCTAGAAAGTAAATCTGAACAGTGTTCAGTTAATACAGGATTTAATTAAGAAAGATATTCTGGAGAATGGTTTTATAAGATATGTGAAAGTAAACACTTTATTTTACATGTCACAGCGAATTTCTACCATTTCTAGGTGAACAAGAAACAGAAGCATTAAGAATAAATGAGATAATACCTTACTCTGTGGAGTATCTTTAGACTTCTAAAGTTAATCGTCACGTGGAGTATCTTTGACTATTTAAATTGTTTGTGGGCAAGAAGTCATCTGGATCCCTAATAAAAGTTGATAAAGATTTGATATAATTGTTTTACTCTAAGCCCCTGTTTGATCCACATTATTTTTTTCATTCTCATTCTTTTACTCATTTTCAACCACACATATTTTCAATAAAATAATATTTTCAATCACATTAATAACTTTTCTTTCTTTTTCAACTACATATTCTCCATCAATCTACTATTCCAAAATACATTCTTTCAAAATAATGTGGCTCAAACACACCCTAATATTTGAATCTTCATTCTTTTTATTTATTAGTTATGGTTCATAACATGAAGACTATTTACAGAAATAGACCTATAACTATAAGTCTATAACCAGATCTATTTCTTATAAAATTACATAAATCGACTGTATCTGAATTTTTATGTGCACCCTTACAATCCAAATGACTATATGTCTCCAACAACATATTCAAGTTGCGAAAAAAAACTAAAAAGCAAAAGTTGAACCATATGCTGGAATAAGAATTGAATTGAAGCGTAAAGTAGCTTTGTTCTGATATATTTTATATAAATTTATCCCACGTGTTAATAAATTCACTACCCAAGACAGTGTACTCATGATTCAGTATAATTAATCAACTTGGAGCAGATAAGTAAAAAATGATCTATCTAGCAAATGCATCCTATTATACGATCATCCTACATAAGCATCAACATATTTGTGCTTTTATTAGTTTCTCTTGAATGAGATAGTGAGACAGCCTTCTCTTTCAAATGATTAGATATTTCCAGCTAAAGCCACTTTACTCTCTTATGCAGCCAAAGTAGATCCAATGGAGGACATAAGGGTTGCAAGAATGTCTAATCAAACAAATACCATAAACCGAGAGACAAAAGCAACAGATTCTAGAAACTCAATTGATTTACCACCTTTAAATCATCAACCATGCACCACCAGACCAAGTAATCAACAAAAAGAAGACAGTTTAAGCAGAAAGCCTCTAACTGTAGATGGAAAGGTGGGAAGGTGGGGGAGACATAGTATAGTAGTATTTTCAACCAAAATCCAGCACAACACATATAAATCAATATACACAAAACCGGTCTAAGGGAAAAAATAAAAAGAAGCACCTGAACACCAGCATAGTGTTTCCATGCTTTATCAAGCTTGAAATCCGTAGAAATCAGTCGATAGTTTGACAGTGCGAGTTCATAATCTCGTAACATGAAAGCATAGTCACCCAAAAGTCTTATTTGAGATTCAATGGAGCTAAAAGTGTACCTTCAGCAGAGGTTATACAAACCAAGTTAATTGGCGAAAAGAAAAAATGGAAAGAACAAATTCATTATGAAAACTAAGTCTACAATCATACGTTGGTCCACTGGGATAGTCTGGTCCATCTTCTTTCCCTTTTCTCCACCATAAGTTTTTTATTTGGTTTCTCAAACCTTTCCTTGTCGCAGAAACCTGGTGAAAATAGACATTAGAGTGCTCTTCTGAGGGGCACACATGCAAGAGCGAAGTTTGAGCGAGTAGAAGAAAAGAAGAGACAGTGAACAATAATTCGAAACTACCGACTTTAAAAGTGCAAGCTTATTGTAAATGGATCAGAAGTTTGAATAAAACCTGCTGATTCAGTATGCGGATTTTTAGCTCCATGTGAGGAATGATGTGTTTAGATGACAGATCTTGCATTGCATTCCTCAACTGTACAGTTTAAGAAAATTGCTGATATTTGTCATTTCAAAGATAAATTGATAAGCAAAATAATGGGCCTACAATCCTCAAAATGTCCTAGCAAGCAAGCTATTAATGGCAGGAAGAAATTACCTCATCTATATCATCTACATTAAGGAAGCAACCCTGCTGCTGGTTATGAGAAGCACTATTTTTCTGTAACAAGCAAAATTTGAAAATGAAAAAAGGAAGGAGGCCAAGACAAATATCAGTTTTGAAAATTGGCTTACATAGTATGCCCAAAGGTTTTCTTGATGTTCTCCAAACCCATCAGCAGAAGAGTTTATACATATTAAACGACAATCATTCACACCAAATGTACTCCTCATTTCTGTCAAGATTCTATTGGCCCTGCAGAACAAACACCAACATCAGATGCATCCATGGCTTTGAAGTTGTACTTGTCAACTGAGTCTGGACATAAAAATGAACTGGCAACAAAAGCCACAGTGTTGATGATGTTTCTTAACTGATTGAATAATAGATGCAAATACTCTTGCATTTTTAGCTAATAAACATAGTATTACTGTAACTACAACTAGTCAGCATTATTACAATGCATATTATCAAGGAAACGCTTTGATTGCCAACAAACGTATAAATAAGATGCTTATAATTGCATACACTTAGCAGAATAAACAAGGAGTGTGAAACTATGCCCCTGTTTGGTTCAGCTTAAAAATTAGATTAAAATCTAAGTCTAACTCAACAATTAATTATAACCACACATTTCATTAGACCAACGACTTTTTAACTACACATTCCGTCAACTTTTATAAAAATTCACTAAAAATCTGATTTTGATCTAATTTATCATTCCTGCTCATTTAAATGATTCTAACGCTTCCATGGTCCATGGATATGCAAGACGACTTGAACCCACAGAAGCCCCATCAAAATCAAGTATTTAGTGCTTCTTCAATTGCTTAAGCCATGTTTGATCTACATTATTTTTTTCATTCTCATTCTTCTACTCATTTTCAACCATACATTCTTCAATAAAATAATATTTTCTATCATATCAATATTTTTTCCTTCTTTTTCAACCACACATTCTCCATCAATCTACTATTTCAAAATACATTCTTTCAAAATAATGTAGCTCAAACACCCCTTAATTCAAGAAAATGTAGCCCCTTGGAAGCCTTTGTCATTTTTAACTCCCATAGCAGAAATCTACTTTAATCCACATGAAAATGGGCAAATACAAGGCTCTTTCCCAATAAATAATTTACATCAAACATCCACTACAAGCCAAAAGAATCTCTAATCTGGATCTTAGAAACTACACTTCTAGCCCCCGTTTGACACCCATTTTTTTTTCATTCTATTTCTCTTTTTTTTTTTCTCTTTCTTCCTTTCACCACACATTCTATAAATAAAATAATATTACACATAAACCCAAAAATTCTCCTTACTTCTTAACCACACAATCTTCCATCAATCACTATTTAAAAAAAAAATTCACCCAAAATGGGTTTCAAACAGGGGCCTAATAGTACAGGATTTTTAAAAATTTTCTCATTTTTCTTCTAATTTATTGAGTTTCCTTCTCTTTCCCCAGTGAGATCTCTATGTCATGTTTCTTTCAATGAGTATTCCTCTTAAGTAAATGATAAAGGATATGTTGTGTTAGTTCTAGCTCATCTCATTCAATAAGTAGGCACCTCTCATGAGCATTCCTCGACTAGATTTATATTAGAATAAAAAATTATGCGAAAGAAACAAGAAGCTTGAATAGTTTTATGCTATTCAAAATTAGTCTTCAATCTTGGCAATAGATTGTTTACCCCTTTGAAAAGAACTTCATATTTCTCACACTGGATGAACACAACAAATACAATCCCTCCTTTATCATGACACGGCAATGCTGCAGTATTGGATGTACATCATCATGATTGGGATTCAGGTGCAAGAGTAATCCTTAAAAAATCAGAAATGTGTAGATATATGCGTATAGTCTCCAATATCAGAATTTTACATGCTAAAAAAGAGTGGGGGACTAGACAAAGTACTTCTCTGATAAGTCATCTTGGTTATCATGCACCAACAAAAAATGTTTAGGAATCTTTGGATCCATCGCTCCATCATTAAGAAGAGAGGGCAACTGGTTTGTATTGAAGAGGTCAACAAATTTGTTGACGGGATCTTCGTCCTTAGATGAAACAGCCAAAAGACCTGATGCAGCAGCACAAAAAGCAGAAAGGGGGAAGAGGAAGATCAAAAGATACCCAAAATAATGCAAACTTCATCCCCAAAAGGTTCTTAATAAACATAGGCTCGACATAAATATATGGCTTACATGCCACAGGATGGTCAAAAGCTTCATGTTCTGAAAAAGAGGCAGCAGCTACTAGCTCTTTGTTAAAATATTGAAACCATGATGGCAGAAACTCCAGTTCAGAGGCTGCATGCACATGCCAACTGTTGATTAGTCTAACAATGTCAAAATTACGTAACGTTCTGTAAGAAACTTACAATATTATTTAGGACATGAAAGTTTGATAACGTTAGATCATGTTCAACAGTCCATATGCATTCAGATACACTTTTGTCTATTCATGTTTTCTTTTCTTTTTTCTGTGGAATCAAAAATGGACTTCCACTGTTTCAAACTGGGGCTATAACTTACTTGCTAGCACAGTCTCAATTTGAGGTGCGTCTGAAGACAGCTCCGGAAGATCTTTTTCTTCTGCATGAGTGATAACTTGTTTTAGCCTCTCCTTTGCAACCTGGATCAGAAAGAATCAGATTAAAAAAATAAAAATGCAGGAGAGCATTATGGAATTTCAGCACAGCACTAACACCCTCAAGGCTCAAAATGAAACTATGGAAGACAAAGAGAGGAAGAACAATATGTCCACTACAATTGGATGTCCATGCCCGATCTGATAGTGTACGTAGATTAATGCCTAACGAGACATGCTATTTATCAACACATTAAGTCCATCATTGTGTAAGAATGACAGGCAGTGCATACATTAACATGGCACAATGAACTCGTCAACCATAATAATTGTGCTCTTCCAACCTACTGTTTTTCCTAAGATATATTCATTTCATAACAGTGAAAAATGGAATGTATGCAACAAATAACGACATCAATCTAGCCCCTATTTGGATTCCATTTTAATTTTAATGCATTTTCTCTTTTTTCTTTTCAACCACACATTCTTCAATAAAATCATATTATATGTAAACCCAAAAACTTTTCTTTTTTTTTAACCAGACATTCTTCAAAAAAAAATCACCATTCTAAAATACATTTTTCCCTAAAACCTCATTAAAATGGAGCCCAAACAAAGGTCTACAATAGATGGCATATTCCTTGACCCTAAATACCTCCAGACAAATTAGGGTGCATTCGGTTTACTGTTTTCAAGCTATTTTCAGTTTTCAATTTTACAAAACACTCAAACTTGTTTAATCTCTTATTTTTTTAAATGTATTTTCAAAAATAACGTTAAATTTATAAAATAAATCTTAAATTGCATTTTTGATGTTTTGAGTGTTTGTTAAACATGGGAAATAAATGTTTAAATAAAAATTCTTTACTGAATAATCAAAATTCATAGAATAAAATGCAACAAAACAATTTCTCAAAATTCAAAACCAAACATGTTTTCTGTTGAAAGAGTCAAAGAATAAAGTCTGTTCAAGTCTTTAGTATTTCTTTTATTTCTTATAGTAGTGCTCTACAAGTACCTATTTTATAGGAGTCATAGAAGTTGGTTTTGTATGCGTTTAAGCTAGTGGTAAAAGTAGTGGTCTAGTGGTTCCTATTTCTTTGTTTTAATCTGTTGGTGTTCTGCCCATAAAAAGGCTCATTGATTAATGAATAAAACGTCTCAGAAAACAGTACATTTCTTCAACTTTTTATTGAGTTATTGCCTTGTCTTTTTCACTTCACTTTTTAACATTTGGTATCAGAGCATAGGTTAGAAAAAGTAAGAAGAAAATTGTGTCAAAGAGAGAAAGTGAGCTGGTGAGAATCCTAGAAACATGAGGTAGATAGTCCATCCAAAAAGCAGCAGCTCTATACCTCCTTTTTTTTTTTTTTTTGAAGAACAGCAGTAAACAAATGGCTTCTGAAAGCTTTGTGCAGCCGGCCATTCCAAGATTTGATGGTCATTATGACCATTGGAGCATGTTGATGGAGAATTTCCTAAGGTCTAAAGAATACTAGAATGTTGTTGAATCTGGAGTAGTAGAACCAGCACTTGGCACCGTGATGAGAGAGGTACAGAGGATAGAACTAGAAGGATTAAAGTTAAAAGATTTGAAAGCAAAGGACTAACTCTTCCAAGCAATTGATTGTTCTATCTTAGAAACTATTCTCAGCAAAGAAACTTCCAAGCAGATTTGGGATTCTATGAAGAAGAAATTTCAGGAGTCAGCAAAGGCAAAAAGGCAGCAGCTTCAACAACTTCGTACAGAGTTTGAAATACTCCGTATGAAGTCTTGTGAAACCATGTCTGATTTTTTTTCCAGAACAATGGCAATTGTTAACAAGATGCGAGTCCATTGAAAGAAGATAAAAGATGTGACTGTGGTTGAGAAAATTCTTCGATCATTGACACCGAAGAATCGAAGAATCTAAAAATCTTGATATTCTTTCAATTGATGAACTACAAGGTTCATTAGTGGTCCATGAACGTAAAATGATCCAGCAAGATAAAGAAGAGCAAGCATTGCAAGTCTCCACCAACAATTCTTTTTTGACACCATCTACAGCCAATAGAGGAAGAGGCAGATACAGAGGTAGAGGATACAATGACCGTAGACAAAAAATTGAAGATAACCAGGTTCCTGATTCTCAAGAGAGAGGAAGAGGTTGAGGCAGTCACCATTCCACCACTTACAGAAGTTAGTAGACAAGTCCAATATTAAGTGCTTTAGATGTCACAGGTATGACCATTATCGGTCTGAATGTCGCACTAATTTCAATAAAGAACATGGTGAAAAATCTAACTTTGTAGAGAAGCAAGAAGAAGTTGTCTCGCTGTTAATGGCATGCCATGCTAAGGAAGAAACTCCCCAATATATTTGGTATTTGGACACAGGTTGTAGCAATCATATGAGTGGAGACAGGTTTTGCGTTCTCGGAGCTAGACGAATCATTTCGAAATACTGTAAAGTTTGGAAATAACTCTACAGTTTCTGTTATGGGCAAAGGAAATGTAACAATTCGGACCAAAGAAAACTCTACTCATATTATTTCTAACGTTTTCTTTGTTCCAGACTTTAAAAAAAAATTGCTTAGCATTGGACAACTTCAAGAGAAAGGATATGAGATTGTTATTAAGAAAGGAGCATGCCGAATTCAAGATTCAAATAAAGGCCTGATTGCTCAAGTCAACATGAACCCTAATCGTATGTTTCCTTTGTGTCTCCATAAACTACTAATTTGTGCTTCTTTGCTATGATGAAGGATGTTGCATGGCTTTTGCATTTTCCTTATAGATATCTGAACTTTGGTGGACTCAAGCTATTACAGCAGAAAAATATGGTGACTGGCCTTACTCAAATTGAATGCCCTCAATAAGTTTGTTAAGAATGTGTTATTAGCAAACAACATCGCAACAAATTTCCACAAGGAAAGTCATGGAGAGCAAAGAAGGCATTAGAATTAGTGCATTCCGACCTGTGTGACCCAATAAATCCACCTTCCAATGGAGGAAAAAGATACATAATTACATTCATTGATGATTTTAGTAAAACCTGGGTATGAAATCTGAAGCTTTTATAGCCTTCAAAAACCATAAAGTGCTGGTTGAGAAAGAAATGGACAGTCGGATCAAAATTCTTCGTACAGACCGCGGTGGAGAATACATCTCACAAGAATTTGCAAATTTTTGTGAGAACCATGGAATTAAGAGGCAACTTGCTACATCTTACACTCCTCAACAAAATGGTGTTTGTGAAAGGAAGAATCGCACGATTATCAACTTCCCCAGTATTAATGAACACCTTACAGTGCAGTCGATTCTCATCTACCCCTGTAGAGTCATGGACCAAGAAAAAATGCATCTATAACAGAGTTGAGTGTCTGCTCGCTTTCTCATGGCACATCCCCTACACTTTAAATCTTCAGACTCAATCTGGAAAAAATCAAAATATCTTATTTATCTAAAACGAGTTCTATTGCAGTAGCTATTTTCTCTTTCTTCTTCTCTCTCGACAAAAATCTATAACCCGAAGTTATGTAGAACCAACATTTATGCTTTATAGAGCATCAGCTCGATTTTGCACAGTAATAAAGCCAAAGCCTTAATGGAAAGGTTAGTACTGCAACAATAATTGAGTTTAGCACTTGAGTGAAGCACGTAATCTTACTTTATATTCTCTTCTTCCTTGTTTCAGAAATGTTTGAATTCGAATATTATATTTTCCAAATGCATAGAATCAATCCTTCTCTCTGTGAATTTTAATTGTTGTAATACAACAAAATTCACCAGGAGAAATAAATTAACTTTATATCACCCATATTCCCCTTCGACCCCCAGACTCACAAATCAATTCCCCTTTAGATAATGAAAAATAACGCATAAGCTTCCAGATTTCCGGATCCTATTTATCTAAGACTGGGACCACTGGGTAACTGATAAATCTCATCATGTTTTGCAATAGATTAATACTTACTTCAACTAATAGCTATTAAGTATTTTGTGAAGTGTTGCAGTTAAAAGACCATAGAATTTATAAATCAGTGTTCGCACTAAAAACGAAATAGAGATCTCACTTCAACAAAACTGAGAATACAGTAATCATTATGCAATGAATGTCAGAAACTCTTTCCTTAGTAAAGTTCTAAAGCATCAAACCTCCATGCCACGTGAATGCTACCCCAGCCCCCACCACCTGGGCAGCACTCCCTAAAGAACATATACGCCCAAAGCCCTCTTGGCTTCACACCATCTCTGATCTATTCTATTAAAAACACAAATATGCACAGATGTCATTTCCTATTTTTATTATGCTGTGTCAATTTTTTTCTTCCATGCTGAGGGCCTGGAGAACACATTTACCCATGCTTAAAAGCACCTCTTTTAGGTGCTTAGGGCATACTTGCCCAGAAAGAGAAGTTAAAAATGTGCTTCTAAGAGCAGCCAAACATGTTGGTAGTAAAACCTTCACGTCATTTACTAACTCAGGTTTCAATCATTTCAATCTAGAAAATTTAAAAACCGGGATTGCATAATATGTTTAGAACGTATAAACAGATATACTTTTAAGTAAATGCACCTCAATATTTGGCTGCCGAATTTCAGATGCATAGAATAATCTCAATCTGAATTTTCTTAGCCTGTAAGGCTGATCGCTTGCAGTCCTCACTGGCACTGAAGATTACCCAATTAAAACGAATTAGCATAACACTATATCAAAGCAACAAATATGGTACCAAGCGAATTAGGAGATGCACCGTCGATATTGTTGAAATTACAGAACGGGCTAAGCATTTCAATGAAGGAGAGGCCGTTTTTCCGGCAGGACTCCTCTACAAGTGGCGTCCGGAGTACCATCACCACCGGGGATATCTCGTCCAATAGCATCCTGCCAAGTGTCGTGTTCGCCGGATCCATCGTCGTCGTCGATCCTACTCCGGTTGGCGAAAAGACGAATCTTGTTAACTCACTCGCTCAAACACTCGGGAGTGAACTCGACTGGGTTGACTCGTTCGTTATTGATTTATGGTATGAGAAAGCTGCACTCAGATCTTGAGAAGGAAGAACGAGTACTTGAAAGGAAGCTACAATATGGGCTGATAAAGGTCCATTTGTTTGATATGTAGCTTGCCACGGGAAATTGACCCAAAAAAGTACTTCGGGCCTTCGGCCTTTTTCTCTGTCTGCCTTTCCCAAGTTCTTTTGGAAGCTTACACAAATAGCATGGATTAAATTTGTGGAAATTACACAAAATAAGAGTTTTCAAAATTCAAATATGAGATTTCACTTTTCAAAAATCAGATATTGAATTAATAATTAAATATTATACCCACCCAAACCCTAATTTTATTTCATTTGTCTCCCTTCTCTCTTCATTTCTCTTCATCTTCTCCNTGGATTAAATTTGTGGAAATTACACAAAATAAGAGTTTTCAAAATTCAAATATGAGATTTCACTTATCAAAAATCAGATATTGAATTAATAATAAAATATTATACCCACCCAAACCCTAATTTTATTTCATTTGTCTCCCTTCTCTCTTCATTTCTCTTCATCTTCTCCCTCTTCATTTATCTTCCTCTTCTCCATCTCCGACAACCGACGACCCATTCAAACTTTGAACAACCGGTGACGAAGGAGATGCACCGATTGACGTTGATGGCGTCGACGCTGCTGAGAACAACTTACTGTTTTCCAATCTATCTTCTCTCTCATCTTTTCTCTCCCTTCTCTCTCTTCGACACCAACAACACTTCGCTGTGAACGCCGCTTCATC
Source organism: Fraxinus quadrangulata (assembly GCA_903798255.1). NCBI lineage: Eukaryota > Viridiplantae > Streptophyta > Magnoliopsida > Lamiales > Oleaceae > Fraxinus > Fraxinus quadrangulata. Next base: position 10,701 of record CAIGRB010065528.1, read on the forward strand.
TCCCTCGCGCCATCGTCGTTTTTCTTTTTTTTTTCCTCTTCTACATCTGTTTCTGGTTGGTATGGTTGTGGTGGTGTGGTGGTTTGGAGATTTTCCGCACGGTGGTTAGGTTGCTTCTGTAGGTGTGGTAATGATGGAAGAAATCCTCAATTTTAGCAGGCGGTGGTTGATTGGAGTTGCAGGTGGAGGTGGTGTGTGGTGTTGGAGCAGGCGTTTGTGGGGGGGTGGCGGTGACGATGTGTGTGATAGTTATGACGTCGTTTTCGAAAGCTGCGATGATGCGTTTCTATTGTTGGAGATGATGGTGTGTTTCTGTTGTGGTGGTAGTGATCACAAATGATTTGATTGATTGTGATTAATAAATTGGTTGATGTGTGATCAATAAATAATATGTGACCAATGAAATAGATAAATTTTTATCAATATGTGACCTAAAGATTTATTCATTTGTGCCAATAATTTGATAAATTGTGACCTAAATATTTTAATTAATTTGATATTTTGTGATCATAAAATAAGTTGTAACTTATAAATTTGTGATTTGTGACCAATAAATAATATGTGATTATTAATTTGATAAATTTGTGACCAAATAATAAATTGAAATGTGTAAATTTTTGATTTGTGATTGATGAACAAATTGTGACCAATAAAATTTTTGAATTGTGACCGTAAAATAATTTGTAACATATAAAAATTTGTGACCAATTATATGGAATTGTGACCTTAATATATTTAATTAATAAAATATATGTTTAATTAATTAATTTATAAATAAAATTTGAAAAACTCCGAGATTTGAAATTTTAAACATAATCTCTTAAATTTGAAATTGATAAAA
>CAIGRB010065528.1:12533-24344 GCA_903798255.1 Fraxinus quadrangulata
ATATATTTAATTAATTAATTTTTAAAAAAAAATCTGAGATTTGAAATTTTATACTTGGTTTCTTAAATTTAAAATTGGAGAAACTTAACATTTTAGTTATGAAATCTTCTCATTAAATTTTGGGAAATTTTCGCGTATAACCCAATATAGAAAGATAATTCCAAAAACACTAATACAATTTTTTTATTCTTGAAATACTATCTCGTAACATAAAAAAACTAAATCATTAAATAACCCAATTAACATAAATATAGGTAACTGATTGCAATCAAGATACATATCTATCTCGAAGTCATTAACCAGCTCATAAAATGTAGGGATTTATTCTAGAAACAATTGGATTGTTAAATAAATAATTCCAAAATCCGTTTTTATTATTTTGAAATTTCTGTTCCCGATCACTTCATATTACTTACTAAATAATGAAAATTCATGTTTGGCAATTTATAGTCTTATGTTAATTTTTATATCGAAATATAAGGCGATATATAGTAAGGTTGTGTTGCTATAATATAACTTGTATTGTCTCAAAAATTTTAAATATATTATTGTTACAACTTACATGCACAATATAATGCTTATTTTCGTATCATATTGTATATTCTATAACAATTATGGCATGTCTGAAGGAGTAATATTATGTAATTTATGAGAGATGAAATGTTTCGAATCACGATATGTTCTTATATAAATCTTGAATAATTAGTTGTTGCGTATATATTTTGTTACATCCATCAATCATATTTTGTTACGATGTTATGTCAAATTAATGATATATATGGTAGATTACATATTGTGTTTTTTGTCACGTTTTGTTAAATTGTATTGTGCGCTGAAATATGTTACATTGGAACTTCGACAACTTATATATACTGTTGTTTGTCATGTCAATCAAGGATTCGTGATATTCTAAGACTCCTATTGGTTTTATATTTGACTCAAAAATATTATAATATTTGAATTGTAGAGAGAATATACTTGAATTGATACTCAAAATTTGGAGAAAAAATAATTGTGATATGAAGATGTGAAATCTTTGGGATTTTGGATGATAAATTTCGTGTATTTGATTTGGCGTGTTTGGAAGAGTGATATAAGCTAGTTAACTAATTAATTGTAAGAGTGAAGTTGTTTATGACATTTCACTTTTACTTACTAAAGTACATTATTTATAGGATAAAAAATGTGAAAATGTAAATTCTGAATTAGCAAGTAAAATAGGGTAAGACGTGTAATTTGCTCTTAAACTTTCATGAAAATAAATGTCATTATGGATTGATATGTGATTAATTTTTAATCTTGTATATTTTTATAAACTTCTCTCTCTCTCTCTCTCTCTCTCTCTCTCTATCTCTCATTGATCTAGTGATATTTGATCGGTAGCATCAACAAACTTCACAATCTAAAAGACTATCTACAAATTGGATGACCAAATGCGTCCAACAACTGGAGTGTTATGTATGTACTATTGATGCATGTATAAATGCACGTGCTCACCGTTACAATTTGTTTTGGATGACTTATGAGTGCATTGATATGCACAAGAGATGATGCCTTTTTTCTCTCCCACTTATAAGTAAGTCGTCCCAAACACGTCATAAGAGATTTTATCATCTTGCTTTTTGTAATTTTCTTCTCTGTAAAATAATCCTCTAAACAAATATGTGGTTGATGATATATGTTGATTATTAACAATTTCAGAAGACTGATTACACTTACTAATATGGTTGTTGCAGATACGACTTCGTATAATAGCATTGCACGAGTTATGCGAGTACGCCAAAGGAGAGGGATTTGATGCTTGATCGTTTGATTTCCCGCAAGTGAAGGGGATCTTGAACAAGTAATATAATAGTGTGTAGAGTGTTGAACTCACGAGGACTACGTATTCAATCGAGTTCAAATTAATAATAACATTAATCGAATAGCAAATAGATTTTAAGTTTTCTATACTAATATCTAAATTATCAACTAAACTAATGAAAGTAAGTAAATGTATTTTTCATATATGTGAGATGCATTGCTAAGATGTAGAATCCCCCTTATTATTTCATTTTTAGTGTAATAATTAAAGTGACAATTAGAAATCATTCATGTTGGTCAATGTTTCNATATTTAAATGAAAAGACATAACTCGAATTTTTGATAAGTTGAGTAGATGAAGATGAATCTTAAAATCTTGAATCTCTTCAATAGTTTTTTTATAAATCTTCACTTGCGCCTTATCTTCTTTGCCAAAAAATAAAGTTTGAATCTTCACTTGATTGAATTGTTGCAAATTCCCTTGAATCCTCCTCCTTTTATGATAATAATTGATAAATATTTGAGTATAATATGTACATCAGAGTTTTTTTAATATGTATTCTGCTGTTATGTATTGTAGGAGTCGAAAATTGGTTGAAAATCACGTCCAAATTGATTACCAAAAGAGTTCTAATCGAATAAGGAAAGTTGTCTTCGCTTGTGGATTTTTTCTCTGCACATCATTTGGTATTTTGGCCATAACTTTCTCTTCTGATATTCGATTGAAGTAATTCAAAGTGCGTTGAAAATATAACTCAGAGGGCTACAACTTTGATAGATGTATAATTTTCTCAATTCGGACGTTTACCATGCCAAAAATCGGTCTCAATATTCGACTAAAAATCTGGAATATAACTTGTGCGATTGAAAATTAATTTTGATCATATTGCATTCCCTTTTGAGTTATAATTCCATCCAGTTGTTTCATAACAGTCTTAAAAGTATCTTCTTGTGGTCTTAATCAACTATTGAATTTGTAATTTGGTCCTCAAACTTTGGATTCTGCCTTTTTTTCACCAATTTCGTTTCTTTCTTTCAATTCCATATTCAAATATTGAGTTTTACCTATATAACATAAAATCCAACAATTTAGGATATATTTTATCAAAAGAACTACAAAATATTGATATTTTAAGTCTCGAATAAGTGTATAAAATAAACTTATCAATGCTCACTTAAATATTGAGCAGATGAACAAAACATCGGTTGAGTTATTCTAGTTGTACAATGATCACGGGAAGAAAGGCATATATGTGGAATCAGAAAGAGAATTTAGAGGTTATTATGCACTCCTCAAGCTCGACAAGCATACACGATATAAAGTAAACGATCAATAATACTTTTCTCAATCAGTGACTAGATTTTCGACACATAGACAGAGTGTTAAAGATTAAGCATAATTCTAAAGTAAGTCTTCTATGATGGGACATGATTCCACTACTTTCATTCCTATGTTCTGTGTGGAAATAAGAAAATCATTTCCGACTGAACCTACAGAGCTGTCACTCGATCTGGCCAAGATGACACCAGAAATGCGGCAAACTCCAGAAGTGATGTAGCCAGATTGTGAATTCTAAGATTATGTGAAAGTTTTTTTTTTTTTTTTTAGTGGTAATAACTGTATGTTGATCATAGTTATGTTACTTTATTGCAGAGCCCGTAGAACATGCAATTTTATTGCCTTCTTTAGGCTTGCTCGAGAGCTAGCTATTTACAAGCATGCTTACTGCATGCACATTTTTTGAAGGTACGACCTTTGTTTCATGTTTTTATTTTCAATTAAGTTCCTGGTTGAGCTATATTATTTTTTCATTATCATTCTTCTATCACACATTTTTCAATAAAATAATATTTTTCCATCATATCAATAAATTTTCCTTCTTTTTCTACGACATATTCCGCATCACATAAAAAAAAATATTCTTGAAGCAAAAATGTGCAACAAATAGGGGCTCACGGTTTGTTTTTATGTAGTTTTTGATAAAAAAAATTTAGTATATTTTGGTAAAATTTATGAAATGTATGAGTGAAAAGTTAATCAAAGTTTTGAATCTCGTTAAATGTGTGACGGTTAAAATTGAAGTTTGATTAATTGAAAATATGGGAAATTTTAGCGAAGTTTAATTGAACAAGCACTAAATTTAGAATCACATCTTACAATGTATCTATTACGTTATCTTCACTATACTCGATTAATATGATATTTAATTCGACCAAATGATCAACTTTTTACTCGATCGATCAAAAGCTATTTTCGTTTTTTTCCCCCTCTTATCAGTTCTCACACTATTTTTGTCATCACACCGCCGAAAAAATCCTCTTCTGATAATAGTGTAGAGGACAACAATTTTGGGGCTAACAAATTAAGAGCAGAAAAAAGAAAATTGATATATTTTATTCTTTTGAATTTTCTTTGAAAAATATGTACTCTCTCTTTCTAGTCCAACTATTCAAGTCTTCCTGAGTTGGAAGTTTTCTCCGATTTTTTCTCCCAACCTCTAAAACATTCAAAGTTGTTCATAATTTCTTGATCACGAAAATTCTCAGACCCTTCTTTAAAATTTCTCTCTCATTTTTTCCCCTTTTAATGGTTATATAAAAATCTTTAATTTCTTCACAGCCTCAACAGTCAAAGGAATTAAATTGTTATGCAGCAGACAGGATGGCCTTTCGGAGCATTTCTTCTTATTTCTCACTCCTTGGCCTCCTGTCTCTCATCGTTCTCCACCCTATAATCACCACCACCACCGGAATCCGCCTGCATGTCACCCGAAAACCGTCCTCCACCACCATCCCCCCCTTTCGCGAGGCCCCGGCATTTCGCAATAGCAATACATGCAGCTCAAATGTAAAAGATAATATTCATATTGTCATGCCCCTTGATACAAATTACATTCGAGGTACAATGGCAGCTGTTTTATCCATATTGCAACATTCAACATGCCCCGAAAATGTGTCATTCCACTTCCTTTTGGCTCATCTTGAGCCCGAAATCTTTTCGTTGATCAAATCCACCTTTCCTTACCTTACATTCAAAATGTATCGATTCGACTCAAATAGGGTTCGAGGAAAAATATCCAGGTCCATTCGACAAGCCTTGGATCAACCACTAAATTACGCGCGTATTTACATGTCTGACATTCTTCCTTTAGATGTCGAAAGGGTTATATACTTGGATTCGGATATCATTGTGGTGGATGACATTGCAAAGCTATGGGGAGTTGATTTAGGTGACAAAATATTGGCTGCACCAGAATACTGCCATGCAAATTTCACAAACTATTTTACAGACACATTTTGGTCAGATGTAAATTTGGCAACAACGTTTGAAGGGCGTAGGCCGTGTTATTTCAACACCGGGGTAATGGTGGTGGACATCGACAAATGGAGAAAAGGAGGGTACTCACAGAAGGTTGAGGAATGGATGGCATTGCAAAAACAGAAGAGAATATATCAATTAGGATCATTGCCACCTATTTTGCTCGTTTTTGCAGGGAACATCAAGGCAGTGGAACATAGATGGAATCAACATGGATTAGGTGGTGACAATTTTGAAGGCAAATGTAGAGTGCTTCATCCTGGACCAATTAGCCTCCTACATTGGAGTGGCAAGGGTAAACCATGGTTAAGATTGGACTCAAGGAAGCCGTGCACGGTCGACTATTTGTGGGCCCCATACGATCTCTATCGTTCATCTAGAGTTGCATTAGAAGAATGATAAAGGATAAACGTAAGGAGGGAATATTGTTTAAAGAAACCAGCAAGTTATCCATAGACTTAGAAGTCATTTCCTTCCATTGAACGAAATGTAAGATTGGGAATGCAAGGAAAGAATTGGGTTTTGTGAAGATAAAGAGAATCTAAGGTATACAGTAGATTGATTTTTCTCTTGTTTTTTGTTAGGATGTCTTGTTGTATTAAAATGTAAATTGTAACAAAATGTATCAATATTATGTTGAGCCGGCCGTACATTTTGGACCTGTATATTGAGCCAAGAGTACCATTTTGCAATATGGGTAATCGGCGCAATACAATCCTAACTTTCATATGTTTTGTGCAGCTCTAACTTTTCATTTTCGCGCAATATCCCCGATCATCCAAACCTTGCGGAATACAACCATGCAGTCCAATTCTGCTAAAATCCTCTAGTAAAGAAAATTTGGCTTGCTTCCTATATCACTTTCCATTTTCTTATATGATTATGGACATTTTCAATATTTTGGAGTTATATAATATATGGACATTTTCAACATTTTGGAGCCTAACGTAAAAGGTTTGAGTTATTCTGACTAAAAAGCCCTTGTACACTTTAAGAGATTGAAGTGCACACGACAATTTAACGAAGAATTTTAACAGAATTGGATGGCACAATTGTATCCTTGCAATATACATTTTGAGAATAATTAAATACCATGAAAATTTCGTCTTTATCAACTTATCTTCACTCTTGTTCATTTTGATGAAACGGGTCATAAATGTGCAGACTGTGCCGTGTAGAGAACCAGCAGCATTCATGCATAAAATGGAAATGGAGAGACGTGGGTTACGCGAGCCTAATGGCTTATAATCATAATCCAATCCATTCGACCCAATGTTGAATAATATTTAATTATCTCCACCATATTGCGTGTTCGGTATGTTCTAAACATTATTAAAAAAATGAGATGTACATGATATTATCATGTAGTCCAGTATTTCAAACATATCATGATAAAATGTTATAAATCACGTTCTATTCTTTAAGATCTCCTTTCACAAAGCATATGCACCAAAGGTCATCTCCAGGCATATATATCCTCTATAGCAGTCAGGACATCCAATAGAAACAAGATGTTCGAGATTTTCCATTATTCCTCTACACTTTTGGTGTGGCCACCGCAGGGTATTTACCCAATGTATTCCACAAAATATATTCCCCTTAAGTAACCTAGCTATGTCAACGAGCCGAGTCGAGCCAAAAAAAAAAGCTTGGGCTTGGTTCGAGCTTTTTTGAATCGGGCTTTTTTTGGCCCGAGTCGAGCCGGGCTTGGGAGCTCGGCTCGAGCCTTAGCCGGGCTGAGCTCATATATTATTAAAAATAAAAAAAATGAAAAAATTGCCGAGCAGCTGCCCAACATGCAGCTATTTAGCAGGCAGCTTTTAATTTTTTTTATATATATGTATATACGGGCTGGCTTGGGGTTTTTTCGAGCTGAGCCCGAGCCGCTCGAATCGACGAGCTTTTTTTATCATCCCTAAAGTAACCTGGTGCATTCGTACAAATGCAAGAAGTATTTAGAAGTCCACCAGAATGTAGTTAATATTGCAGAACTCAAGTGCTTCTTGATTTGCTGCATATTTTATAAACTACTTAGCTTTATTACGAACTTCACACATTAAAAATTAAAAACCAAAATTCAGAAGACATTTCCCCAAGATTCTATTGTTGGAAAAAAATAGTTTGGTGGCTGACTTTGGAGCTAAATTTGAGTGAGATCCGGTTGTTCATTTTAGAATATGGAAGTTGATTTGTGTTCTCCTCCGTGAGTACATCGAAATCATGTATTTACTTGCCAAAAATGATGGTCGGGTGAATGAGAAATTGATACTCAAAATATGCCATGTGAAAGGAGTTTATGTAGGAAAGAAAAATTAAAATAAACTTGTCCCACATAGGAAAAAGAGGAAATCAAAAATCACTTTATATAGGATTGCACTTTGGAAGGGTGTAATTATGTGTAGCATAGAGGCTCTCTCCACGTGCGCGCGCAGAGGGGGTGCAAATCACGGACCGAAATGAGGTTAGGATCTTGAACTCGTATGCGAGCGCGACCTGCGCACACGAATGTCGGNCCACGTGCGCGCACATGGGAGTGCAAATCACGGATCAAAATGAGGTTCGAATCTTGAACTCGTATGCGATCGCGACCTGCGCACACGAATGTCAGACTGGATTGATCAAAAATTAGCCCCTCAGAAGGGCCTACGTTTTGAAATTTGTTTTGCTTTCTAAAATTGACTTTTGGGTTTTTGAAACTCCAAAAAGTCTAAAACATCTTTATTTATTATACGTGAGTTATGGAGACTTTGAGTGATTATAAGTCTATATAATAGAACATTTTTCTTCCAATTCATACACACGAAATTTCCTCATGTTCTGCACACTGTCGAAACTCAGTTCAGTTATGCATTCTGTCTGTCTTGCATTGCATGCTGTTTTCCTTTCTTATGGTGATACTGTTCAAACACTAGCTCAATTTATCGGAGTAAAACCTGCCGGTGTTCAGATTTTACTGATTAACCGCTGTATCCTTGGAAGCAGACGTTCGAACTATACATCAAGCACGAACGGTGATGGGGCGAATCTGTTTTAAGAAAACTGTGTTCGCACATGCCTCGGTTTGAGAATTATTTTACTGTTGCAATTTCAACCTCGTATTTTGTTATTTTACTGCAGTTAACAAATCATTTCTTTGTTTGTATTTCAGCCTAATAGTTGATCCACTTAAATATTGATTAACATCTACAAACTATAAAGGCTCATTTTTTTGCTAGCGGCACACTGCGAGAGAGAATTAATAATGTGCATTAGGCCGCAAGAATCTCTAAAAGTGGAAAGAAAATAAATAGAAAGTCACTAACATGTACATAGAGCAGTGTTCTATGTTTCAGTAATGGAAGCCTTCAGAAAATCAAGTTTAGCTTGTTTATAACAACTATTAATTACTTTGGCCGGAATGTCCAACCGCCGACCAGCTTTCCCCGATGACCAGGGGCAATGGTGAGGGTGGGATAGTGGATTGAGGGTGATTGTGAAAATTATTTGTTTTTTTTTTTTTTTGTTTTTGTTTTTAATCTTAGATTATGCTACAGCTATATCATGGTTTGACATTTCATTATTGGCCGATGAAAAATAGCATTTTCCATTAGCCAATATCACTTGGATATTATGTACACAAGTGTATAAACATTGATGTACACGTAAAATAATCCTTTAATTTTTATCTTTGTTTTTTATTTTTTGTTTCGTTTTTCCTAATTATTTTATCTAAAGTTAATGGTATAATGATTATTTGGGACAAAATTGACTTTTCAATGTCAATTAGACAGAATCCATACGAAAGACCAATTTTGCTACCAAATGTTGAAATGAGAACGTTTTTATCAAGAATGAAACAATAGGTCCTTTTATGCAAAAAGCTTACGTATTGGGGATCACTTGTGCAAATAAGCCAAAATTGTTTGAGCTCCTAAACATTTATTTAGTTCTTTATAAAAAAAAAATAACAATTATATTTTTAGCGCCCAACTCTTTTAGTGCCCCATTGGCAAATTTTTATTTCAATCTCAACCTTTTTTTACATCAACATATTTAGCTCTGTTTGGTGGGAATTAAATTCAGATTTTTAACAAATTTTGATAGAAGTTGATAAAATATGTGGTTAAAAAGTTGTGAGACCCATAAAATATATGATTAAAATTAATTATTGATTTTAATTTTAAATTAATTTTAGATTAAAATCTATATTTTAATTTTTACCAAACGAGGGTTTATTTTAATTTATAATTCAGTGTACGTTAATTTCTTTACACTAAGCCTATATTTGACAACCACACTTTTCCAAAAAAATAGTTTTGAAGAGTAATTTTTAGAAAAATGTGTGGTTAAAAAATATGAAAAAGTTTGATTTTACATGCAGAATATTTTATTATTTGAATGTGTGATTTAAAATGAACACGTTGATGAAAGCCTAAAAATGACTAACCAAGAGGGGGTGAATTGGTTATTAAAATTTTTTCGTAAATAACACAAGTTTTACTATTTGAATGTGTGATTTAAAATGAACACGTTGATGAAAGCCTAAAAATGACTAATCAAGAGGGGGATAAATTGGTTATTAAATTTTTTTCGTAAATAACACAAGTTTTACTATAATAAGTGAGTAACTAAACGAACACAACTAAATACAAATACATAAATAAGTGAGAAACGTAATTTGCACAAAGTGAAAGCGTTAAGTGAAAGGGATAAAGAGTGCAAACGATATAGTTATGGAGGTTCGATCAAATGCAATGATCTACGTCCCCCGTTACCAAGCTCTCCGACACGAGCAAGACCTTTATCACTATATTGATTGACTTAAGGTGCAATCCAACTCTTTACAATGCTTCCGGTGACTTACAATCAAGGAGCACCGATCATTTTACAATGTTGAGCTTTTCGGTACCTCAACATGACCCACACTTATTGAGTTTTACGGGATCTCAATATGACCCTCGATTCAAAAGAGTTTTACAAGTGAAATCTTCTCTTCTTAGTAAATGATGAGTACAAGGTTAAGTATAAGAAGATAAGTAGGGAAACACTTTAATGAATAGCAATGAATGTAACTCAAGTATTTTGTGTGAAAATTTTTTATGTATAGAATGATTTTCAAGAATTGATTTTGATCAAGGATTTTTCAAGAGCAAAAATAATTTCATAATAAATGATATGATGATCAATGTTAGCTCAAAGATTATCAAATTGAATGTTCAAAAATTGTCTTTCAAATGGTAGGTGAGTTGGTATTCATAGTAGTTGAAAAACGCCAACGTTTCTGTCCAACCGAACGTCCAGTTTAGAATCGGATGACCCAACTTACCGTTAGAATAATTTTGCAGAACGGTCAAAAAAATGACCGTTCCTGGCGAACCGAACGTCCGGTTAGCTATCCGTCTGGTTCGCCATCCGGACGTTCGGATAACCAGTGTTTGGTCTGGATCATTTTTCTTTTGTTTTGTTTGCAATCAATGACGTTTTTACCTGATTTTTCAAAGTATATTTGTTTTGATAGTTTTCAAAAAATAGGTAGGAAAAAATTCCCTTTGAAAATTAATTTTGTGCAAACATTTTTTGTCTCGTAAATTTTTATCGTATACGAGAAAATCGTTACTTGGGCTCTCAAAGAGTCATTGCCAAAAATTAAAATGCTTTACCTTTACAATCAAGCCAGAGAAGTCTAGTTACAACGTCTTCGATAAATTTGGTGCGAGTGCTCGATTTGTTGCTTAATTTGAAATGACGTAAAGCTGGTTTCAATTAGTGCTTGATCGATCTCTTCATTTGAACTTCCTTTTTTTATCAATTTCTCGTTTAATGGTTTTGCCTCGATTCTTGCCAATCATGCAATCAATTTAAAGAATGAATTAGAGATAAATATAAATTATTTGTCATAATCAAAACGTACGATTTGACCATAAGTCAACAATTTCCCCATTTTTATTTTGATAAACACTAGATGATTTGTAATCGAAGGAGTATCTCATATAATTCAAATAATTCAAACATTTGCAATTTTGTGCCCCCTATGTTTTATAGATCGAGAATTCCCCCTTTTATTAAGCATGCAAATCATATTGTCAAAAATCCCCTTTAAAACATGCAACATATCATCAAATCATCTCATATATGTTTTCCTCCTTTTGGCATAAATAAAAAGAAAAGAGCATAGAGGGGTATAAGCAAAACATAACGAGCTGAGATTTAAAACATAATTCAAGTATTCGAAATATTCAAAGTATCAAAACAAGGAGAAGCAAATGTACGATAAATCTAAAAACTAAGAGCTGAGAACTAAGACTGCGGAGGAGGTGGAAACTGGGCATAAATGAGCATAGAAAGCATTCTGCTGAGCTTGAATAGCTTCCTGTTGAGTGAGTATTTGTTGAAGCATGCTGCCGAGACCATCAACCGTGGATGCAAGAGAATCAATGCGACCATTCAACAGGTTGTAGTGGTCCTCGGTGAATGTGAAGCCACCGGATGAAGAATGAGTACTTGGAGCATGTTGTGGAGCGTGTGGTATATCGGTATCTTTATCGTCATTTTCATCACCTTCAAAAGGTAAAGTAGATGGACCCGAGGTGGGGTCGAACCCTTTCGTGTGTGCCACCTATTGACCATGTTCTTTAACTATTTTCATACATTTAAGTTTTTGAATGTTGATGGTGTCGGTGGGTTTTGGTGATATGTATGCTTCATCATCT
>CAIGRB010065536.1:10089-51961 GCA_903798255.1 Fraxinus quadrangulata
CTTCACTTTTGGGCCTTTTTCACACGATTTCTCATATTTTTCATTCAATCCATCAATGTAGTCTTACAAACGTATATTATATCGAATTAAGTCATATTTCAATATATCTCTAAACAATAATCCATGTTTTGTGACTTAAATAAGTGCGCAAAACGCCCTTATCAGTACTTTTTGTTAATAAGGACTAACTCTTGCACAAGACTTTGAGTTCCAAAGCAGGTTTGAATAAGCCTCTTAGGTCGCATATAAATCACAATTCCAATAATGCATGTAACATTAGTGTTCATTTTTATAAGCAGTGTGAAATGTGAGGATAAAGGAAATAATTTGTGGAATGAATCAGGAGGAAAAAAAGATCAAAATTCTCGATAAAATATGTATATCTGCATTGGAATCCATGTATTTTCCAAGTTCTTGGAAGTTAATTCAGACTTTGTAATCTTCACTAATGCATTCGATATTAAGTAAGTCTTGCCCAATATCAGCTCGTCCTTGTAAGCATTTATATGATGATCATATAAGGTTGCTTGAACCGTTGTTCCCTATGTTAGAAAGTGTAAAATGTAATTAGAATGGCATATATTATTTTATTTGTTAAGCACATAATTATTTTTATAATTGCAGTCAGAAAAAATTGAGAAAATAACACTTCTTGATATCTCCAATGTGTATGCATACGTTTGTATTCATACATTATTAGAAAAGTTAAAACTGTAAGGAAATGCCCGTACGAAATTGAAGTACTTACTTCTAAGTCCATAAGCACGATTTTTTGGTACTTCCTTGAGCCTTTTTGAAAAGATTCTGGTGAATTTTTTCTAGAACGACCACTTTTGCAGTCCATCCCAAGGCTCCAGGAGAAATATCTATAGTAAGTTGGAAATTGTTGTTCATATTTCTGTTTAAACAATGGGAGCAAAATTATATTTATAAATAAATGTAAAAGAGAAATTGTGAAAATCTAAATGTAGCTATTTATTGGAATATAAATATATGCAAAGCTAACAATTTTTTTTTGGAATCTTATTTTACATGATGCCCAAATTGATGGAAACTTTGAGCTGGTTGACCCAAATGCAGAAAATCTAGTGCACAAAAGAGTACACATATAAAAAGAACAATATCTACATCTATAATTAAATGTTGAATGTGAATTACAGCAGTCAAATGTTAGAAGTAGTTGAGCAAGAGGAAAGGAAAATTAAACTTGAAAGCAGATTGTAGAAGGATCTGTTCTCTTTGTTTTGGTCAAGATTTTATATATTTTAAGAGAAGAGAAGAAGTTCAAGATGTTTGTAGAAGTGAAATGAAAGATAGAGAATGTATATATATATATACACACACACACACAGAAGCCAATGCGTAATACTGTTTTGCACTCTTGCATACTACAATGGATGAATGGATATGCACATTTCATTTAATCCTGGTACGATGTCAAGTGTAGCCTCGTTGAAAAGTCTACAATTTGTTACAATAACACCATTAAAAATATGTGCAGTAACTCAGAAATTCAAAGTTCACTTGCTAGCAAGCCAACATACCCATACCTGGTAGCCAAGCTCATTAAGGCCTAATATCCTCTTCTCGAGCCAACTCTTCGATACTTCAAGAATCATCCTCCTGCAAAAATAGTACAACTAATCAGTATAAATGCACGATTAAAAAGTCTTCTCATCACCAATCCGACAAATATCTTAGCTAAAGCATTATCTTTCATTTTTCTATCATATTGGGGTGTGCAGCTTCAACCTATTCCAAAGTAATCATCACCAATTTAGAAAGAAGTCTTCCAAAAGCATAGCATAGTTTAAAAGAACAACTAAATATCTTGACAAAGACTTGTTGTTGGGTTGTACGCTGGAATGTTTATTTTTTTACCACAAAAGAAGAACTTTTATGTAAAGATATTTGATTGCTCTTTTAAACAATGGTAGGTTTTCGGAAGAATTCTTTCTCAACTTAGTGATGAATGCTTTGGAAGAGGCTCAAGTAGAATTACTAATATTCAATTACGTAAAGGTACATGCAGAACAATATGTAGCCCAATTAAGCAAGTATAAATGCAACAATGAAAACAAATATGAAACATATATACAGAGATGGATAATTGCACAAAGAGAGCAAAGATCAAACAAGCAAGAAACATTTTTAGCTGAACAATGGCTTGGTCTTGATAGCCAAATGTAGAAACACCTAAAGAAGCATAAAAAATGCAAGGTAGGACACAATATTCTCCATTAAAAAAAAGTCTTGTTAGATTGTTGTGAAAACATTAAGAGTAAAAATCTATAAGGAATGAAATTTTTGATGACAATGTAAGTTAATAAAATGTTCACTTACTGGGAATACTATTAGTTAGAAAGATGCTTGTCTCCAAATAAAGATGATATATCACCAACAGAAGGCAAAATACTGACATTTTGTTATAAACATAGTAATTGGCAGCAAAAAAATGGAATCCTCCTTAAAATTAAGCACTGTATCCTAAAGATAGTTCCTTTTTTTTATTTGGCGAGCGTCGACTATGCTTTTAGACTTCTGTGCATAATAAATATTTTTTTCCGTCCAATGAAAGCGTTAGATATAGCATTATCATTCTCCAACAAATGTAATCTTTTAAATTGGCTCCATAAAATAGGATTTCTTGAGAATAGAAATAATAGATAATGTATATGAATGATTTGTTCGAATGAGAAATAAAGAGAAATGTAAACAAATGCGATGGGATGAGTGTAAAAACTCTATCCATCTAGAGTGCCTTTGAACAATAGAGACCACTCCAGTGAAAAATCAACCAGCTGCTTTCTATGCATGATTTGCATAAAAGCTGCAGTTAACACTATTACGATCATCAATATTAAGACCATTTGCAATACTTAAACTCTTAAGTCCATAGCACCCTGAGAATTTGAATGAACCCGCCACATTTCTTTTCACAGAGGTTATATCGTCGTAAAGAACAACATGAAATTACATACAAAAATAGATCTCTCACTTTGAATGTAAGACCTTCAAAATATGTCCATGAAGGTTTTTATAGCTATGATAAAGAAGTAATTAACATGCACAAATATATGATTAGTGGAGAAATGTGAAACATTCTAAGTTCTTTTTAAGATATTGTTTTATACTTTATTGTAGTATTTTATGCTTTAACTGGTATGAAGGAAATTTTGCATGAATCTCTAATCTAATATAACAACAGGGAAAAACTGAAATATAAATACGTTCCCAACCAGTCATGTATTTCTCCATCGGCTACCTTAATACTGTCCCGAAGAAGAAAATATTCACGCAATATTTCAAAGATTTTATGTACAAAGTGGAGGCTCTATCATAGTACGTAATGTCATTTTGTTTTCTACGACGACATAATCGTCACTCTCTCCCTCAACGAGATGGATGGATTCAGGTGATAGAAGCATCTTTTTCATAAACGAGTGATTCATTGTTGGTGGAGAAAGTGGCAAGGGAGGATGTGATTTAAGGAATATGTGCTAGATGAAGTTCGGTATGTTCAACTCAGTTATTGATGAACATAGTTATTGATTAAGGTTTGTTCAACTCAGTTATTGATTAAGGAATCCGTGCTAGATGAAATTTCACGAAGGAAAGAAGCTTCAACATTTGATGATGATTGATGAACATATTCTTGACCTACAAAAAAGAGGCTGAATATTAAATTCATAGAATAAATATTCTTAAATAGCTTAATCACATCATGTAATAATCTACTAGAAAATCAAAAAGTATTTAGATTTTGCCCCATCACACCATGCAATAAATAAAAATCGTCATTTTCATTTACAAAATCAGCTCCTTTCAAAACAAGGCCACGAAAAGATTTGAAGAATTTCAAAGCCGAAATTTGAGGGCCAGATATGAGTATGGTGGGTTAGCTAACAAGTAAACTTTCATAAGTTTGTGGTGGTGGATTTGAAGGTTGCAGCAGAGATGTAGATACCTAGCTATTTGAAGAGTGAAGGAAAGAACTATTTCAATTGTTGTAAAGCACAATAACTCAAGAAAATTTAAGAAAAGCTACCATAAAATATACAGGGAAACAAAGAGCAACCTAGAATACAATTTTTGAAGCTAGAACTAGGTAGAAAAAAAGAAAACTAAAAACATGAGAACAACAGTCTGGGAAAAAAAATCCACGAAGAAGCAAAGATGTAGAAAACTTGAAGGTGTTGACTCAAATAAAGAAAAACGAAGAAAAAAACAGCTGAAATCAGTGGCGGACCCAATACAAAAGTTTAGCACGGGCAGACCAAATGTTGATCGTTGATTCTAAACACCTTCAACTGCTACCAATAAAAGAGCATAGAAAATAGTTTATTAGTATTTACTTATTAATGTGTATTTGTTTATGGTGGGGGTTGTCCTCCACAGTCCTGTGTTCCACTCATCACTAATTNGATCGTTGATTCTAAACACCTTCAACTGCTACCAATAAAAGAGCATAGAAAATAGTTTATTAGTATTTACTTATTAATGTGTATTTGTTTATGATGGGGGTTGTCCTCCACAGTCCTGTGTTCCACTCATCACTAATTGATTTAGCAATAAAAAGAAAAGATCTTTTGAGCAGCCTAATTCACAAAATTAATAGTGAGATCGGTTTAAAATTGAAAATATTTTGTAGCATTAATAGATCAACTAACTCAATTTTTATCTCATTCCAAACATCTAGGCACGTCAAAATGAATCTTACCTGTTTGTTCAACTTCGTCTAGGACTAATTCCTTTTCTTCAACCACCGGTTAGCACACCTTTATTAAATTACTTCATTTAATATTAGTTTAGTCTCCTATTCACAAAGCACAATTATCGAGTCTAAAAGTGCTCAAAATCATCTCAATCATAAATTGTATATGCAGTATGTGCTATATAACTCATTTAATAAAATATTTCCTTTTGGAACTATAGCTTAATTCCTTCCAGCCTCACATTCATCTGCCTCCCGTTCTGTATCACGAAACTAAAATATCACATCCATATTACTCTAAGCATAGCTACAAGTGTAGTACTTTAAAATCCATTATTTTCTAATACGTGAGCAGGGATGGGTACTCATATTAGCTTCGTTTAACATCCATATTACCCAATTAAAGAGTTAAATAGAAAGTCAATCAAACTCATTCAGTCATTCCCCAATTTATACACTAAAAAACTCTTCTTTGCAGTAAGCATTAAAATTCCCCATATGGAAAACATTCAACAAGGAGAACCAATCCTTATATAATGTTGATCTTTAAGGGACTTCAACACAACTCACACTTTATTAAAGTGATTTTACAATTGAATACCTCTCTTGATAAATAATACAAACAAGTATTAAGAGAGGCTAACACTTCAATGAATATTAATAAATGATAGCTCAAGTATTAGATAAAAAACTTTGATGAATATGAGAATTTTACAAGTTTGATTCAATCAATCAATGTTTTCAATATGAAAAAATTGAAAAGTTTATGCAATGTAAATGCAACGATCTTATTAAAAAAATATACATCTCTTTTAATATTGATATAAATAACTTAAGCTCAAAGGGAAATAAAAAATTTTGATGAGAGAAATGATTCAAGAAATTTGATCCAAAAATCAAAGTTATTGTTATAAAAAAAATGAATGTAAAAATGTAAGAAGTGCAACGATTTTCTTCAAAAAAATATATATATCTCTTTTAAGCACAAAGAGAAATGAAAATCTTTGAAGAGAGAAATGATTCAAGAAATTTGATTCTACAATCAAAGTTTTTGTTATAAAGAAATAAATTAAATGAATGTAAAAACGTAAGTTCAAAGAAAATATTTTACAAATACATTTCACAAGAGAGCTCTCTTCTGGTTGTTTATGAATGCATAGTGAAGTGGTGTTTATAGTAGTTAAAATGCCCAAAGTTTCTGCCTAAATGGACGACCCTACCGGACGTCAGTCACCGAACCGGACAACTAAACTAGCCGTTGTGCGTCAGAAATCAGAACGATTAAAAAAATGACAGTTGGCGAACCGGACGTCCAGTTGACTTTGACATTGACATTTTTTTAAAAAAATTTAGACTTTTCAAGGAGTAGTAACATTTAAAAAAAAAAGTTTAAAATATCAAGTTGCAAACCTTTAAAAAATAACATTTTATGCAAGTATTTTTGTAAAATAATCTTTTCGTGCATAAAACGATTTTTGATTTTTATCATTCATTACTAAATATCAAAGTATTAGTACTTTTATATTTGAACTAAGAAGTCTAGTTTTTTATCTTGTTTCGAAGTTTGCCTCTTAAACTTCTCGTCTTGATATTTCTTTGATGTCGTCTTTCATACTCTTGATCTTACTTTTTCTTGACGTTTGTCTTTTAAACTTTCATCTCGAATGATTTGATTTGAATGCTTAACTTTCACTTTAATCTTTATTTTCAATTCGATTTATATGTTGATTTTAGCAATGCTTGATTGATTTTAATATTGAATTATCATCACTTAAAATAAATTATTAGAAACAATATTAATCTTATTTGTTATGATCAAAATATTAAGGATGAAATCAACCATGGTCAACACATCAATCCAAATTGAAGCTACTTGTGATGCAGAAGTGTATTGAATACTCTTTGGTTAAGATCGAGGTCACATCCAATGTGTATTTTGTATGCTTTTAAATAATCAATATTACTCAACGAACAAAAAAAATTAGAGTATGGATTGACTCTTAAGATATGTACCAATTTTCATAAGATTGATTCAACAAATTTGTCTGATTTTTGTAATCTATTTTGTATCTCATTTTCGGTATCATTAAAGTACAACCGTAAATATGATGGACAACCATCACTCGTTAAAATCTCATTTATGTAATGATAAACTTGTCCCTAAATTCGAAATGCACAAATACCTTTGTAATTTTTATGCAAATCTTTATCATATTTAACACCAAATGAAGTAAAAGCAAAATGATTATTATAACTGCATACACTATTTAAAAAAAGTAAAGCATCATTCTTATCCAAAGTAAACAAGTTGTACAATTCATTAGGTACACTATGCCTCTATAATCTAACTTTTCCATCGCAACAACAAAAACTTTTACTTTCGTGCTCAAAATTTTTTGGCATTGCAATGATTACAAATTGTTGGTTGTTTTAGTATATAAGCTTTTGTAGGAACATTACTTAAGTTAATATTAGCAAACCATTCCCAACCTGGTCGTTAATCAAAGATGGATCCCTTTCGTACAAGTATTGATCGTTTGCAAATTGGTTCGAACAACCAATTTCAACGCTTGACGATGGTTGATGAACAGATTTTTGAACTACAATAGAAAAGATGAATGTGAAATTTATAGAATAAATTATTGGGTTGTGCTTAGTGTACATATGGGACATCATGTCCCCTATGTACACCAAGAATAATCCTAAATTATTACTAACAAGGGAATAAGAACGCGTGCTCTTCCACATAGGGGAAACAATTAAAAACGATATCTATAAACCAGTTGGAAAAATGATTATGCTCATCAACTTGTTATAAACTTCCATTACCCGAAGTACTTTTGCTTCGTCAAAAAATTCAAGCCTAGCTCGGTGAAATGTGCTTCTGCATTGTATTTGTTTACGTTCAGCATATAACTCTCTACACCTTTTATTGCATATTTCTGTGCTTCAGAAATATCATCTCCGATCATCTACCGTCAACTGTAAATTACGTAAGGAAGAAATCAAGATCTAAAAAGGTATCGTTACGTGTATTGTTTGCAAAGAAGTAAAATAAAAAATAAAAAAATAGCAAACTTAACAGATTGTTAATGCGAAAAAGAAAAAAAAAACACCAATACAATTATCTATATTTCAAGAAGCCAAAAATAAAAACCAGTTGTCTGTGCAAAACATAATAATAAAAATAAAAATTTACTACACGTACGAAAGAAGAAACATTGAGAAAATTATCTATAAAGTACACGCTGTTTGACTAATAATTAATCGAGTACATAACATAAGGAGAACAATCTTTACAAGATAAATAACGAACATTTGCATAAAATGAAATAATTATAGCTGGACTCGAAATCTATGAATTGGCCAAAAAATGTAATTACTCAGGACAACAAATATCTGAGCCTAGAATAAGATCTGAAAGAACTATTTACAGAAATAAAAATGTAAATAAGATTTTCTTTTCATATTGTCACAAATTCTGAGACTGACTCGTATATGTAAGTATATATAACACAAAAAATGCAGGATAGCTATTTTGAATCTAGAACAAATTCAGAGACCTTTCTGAACCAATTTGTCAGCCAAAGACAAAATAACACTTTCATACACCGACCAAATAGAATCCAAGAACGCACAACCCATTAATTCATATAATAAATAATTTTTTTCAAAGAATCGACCCAAAACAAAGTAAAAAAGGACGGGAAAAAAATCCACAGCTCCACAACCCATTTATCCACATGATAAAAATATTTGTTTTCAAAGAATCGACTCAAAATCAGTGTTTTAAAAAGCACGTCTAGACGTCGTCAATGCGTCGATGCGTGACGAAAATGCCAAGTCAAGTGGCTTGGCGCCTGTTGACCACAAATGCGTGCCTAGGAGCGCATTAATATATTTTTAAAGTTTTTTTTTCTTTTTTAACAATTTTTGAAGTTGAAACTTAAAGGTTGATGTATATTTGAAACCTATCTTTTTGTTAAAAACTTTTGAAAAAATGTATAAAATTTCTAATATAAAATTTCTATAAATCTATTTTAGATATTTGATATGCATTATTTTTAATTACTAAATGGTTTTTTGATTGATTAAAAATTAAAATAATATTAAAATAAGAAAACGCATTTTTACTCATATGCCTCGCCTAGCCCATAGCTTGGCTTCCACTCATCGCCATACATTACGTCTTTTAGAACACTGCTCAAAACAAAGTAAAGAAAAATGGGAAAAAATCTACAACTACCAAAACTAGATACGCTCCAGGAGGAATAAAATACGAAAACAAAAACTATATATCACCATGAGAGAACAAAGCGGTGATAAGAAAGCGAGGAAAACGGCGTAAAAAAAGAACTCTAGGAAGACCGCGAATATGCAGAATCAACAAACACACCTACTGTAGTAAGTGCAATCTTTGATAGATGATTTCTGAAAGTTTAAAGAAGAAAGAAGTTCATTTTTGTGGAGAAATCCGGGGAAAGATGAAGAGCGTCGGATACGGTCAAGTGGATACAGTCAGGCAGAGATAGAAATGCTTTCTCTGATGGACGATTTTCGAAGGTTTGAAGAAGGAACAAGCTAATTTTTTGAAGAGATATTGAGAGGAAGGATGAGCGACGGATGATAGCAGGCAAAAATTGAGGGATAGAGAAGAAGAGCGGCAAAAAAGATCAGGCTGCGATACAAATGCTTTAGGGTTTGCACCATTCGCCAAACTTTATACGTGCATGCAAAATGGTGGCATTCCGGACAAAATGAAGAGCAGACGACATCGTTTTATTAACTCCACAAAACAACATCGTATTGGACGAAAAGTGAACAGTAAAGGACGATTCACTCTTATTAGTTTGTAAGGATATTATAGCCTCATGAATTTTTTTGTGAATTAATCCCCATGTACAAGGAATTAATTCACAGGGGCTCACCAGATTACTCATATTGTGGGGCACCATGTATTAAAAAAAATTATGCATTGGCCCCACATGTGTGAGTGATATGTAAAAGTTCTGCGAGTTTTCTTCTGTAATGTAACATCTCTCATTTTTTGAATTCATCTTCCTTAGCTAAAAAACATTTCTTTATGACATATACAAATTAAGGGTAAATGGCGCAAAACCTCTTTAGTCTTTGCCTTTATTATGGGATTCTCCTATATCTTTTCAGATTGATGAAAACCCTCTAGATGGCCTCTTAAGTGCGGAACACAATATTTTCTTTAATGTTTTCAATAAAGTCTTGTGAAATGACGAATATATATTCTTCTTTGAATAAAATATAAAGAAAAAAAGGAAAAAAAAAATAACTCCCAATTTTTTTTTTAAAGTGCAAAAGAATCTCAAATAAATAATTAAAAATTAATATTAAAAATAAAAGCCCTAGAATGTTAGTTCATACTTTTATATTAAAATAAGGGATAATTACAGCAAATGTCCCAAACCTTTGAGATTTTTGCGCACTTTACCCTAATCTTTGATTTGTGCCAACAGAGGTTCCAAACCTTTCAAAAATATGCGTCGGAGGTCCAAATGAATGATTTTTCATCCATTTGACCGTTAGTTTGACACAAACAGTGAACTTTGACTAATTTTGACCAAATTATGAGGGATAAAATAAGAACTTTACAATTAACATATTACAAAAAGAATGTTTATTAAAAAAACAATTAGAAAATAATAATAAAAAAAACACACACACACACACTCTCTCTCTCTCTCTCTCTCTCTCCTATTACAAATGTCGGCACTTTCTCTCTCTCTCTTCCTCCCTTTCTCTCTTTCCTGCAACAAATGCCGGCACCACCACCACAAGTCCACAACAGTGCCGGCGCACGAAGGCCCAATCTCCCTGTTCGAGTCTCTATTAAAGTTTCCCGATGACGCGGTTGCTCATTCCTCGACGGCCGTTTGAAGCTTCTTCTTCTTGGTAGCCGTCGTTACTAAAGAACTCTAATAAAAACTTCCAGTTCCCTTCCCTTTGATGCTTGAACAAATTATGACTCTTTGTGTTTGATTTTGAGTGAATGAACAGATTGGTTGAACAAAAAAGGGGACTGGGGCTGATTTTTGGCTAGTTTTTACAGTTCAAAGGTATTAAGTTTGTTACTTTGGGATAATTTTTCTGTGATTTGAGCCCAAAATTGAGGGTGACAAGGGATTGGGTTTTATAAATCAAGAACTAGATTATAGTTTTCTTGAATTTAGATTTTGTTTTAACAGTTGATTTTGTGCGGATGAGAGGAGGGGAGAGATTAGTGGTGAAATATGGGACTTGTGGGATGGTGTAGAGAATGTTGGAAATGTAATTTTCAAATTGGTATTGGCCGGCAATGGTGGTGGTCGGCAATGGTAGGTGGCGATGCTCGTGGCCGATTTCAGTCGGGTGGGGTGGCGTGGAAGACAACCTTTTTTATTTTTATTTATTTTCTTAATTTTTTGGTTTTTTAAATTTTTTTCCTTATTCTTTGGTTTTTTGGTTAATATTTTGTAATATGTTAATTGTAAAGTTCCTATTTTATCCTTCCTAATTTCGTCAAAATTAGTCAAAGTTCACTGTTTGGGTCAAACTAACGGTCAAATGAATGGAAATCATCCATTTGGACCTCCCGTGCATATTTTTAAAAGGTTTTGTGACCTCCACTGGCACAAATCAAATGTTAGGATAAAGTGCGTAAAAATTTAAAAGGTTTGGAACCTTTGTTACAATTATCCCTTAAAATAATGTAAAATTTATCCATTAACAATATCCAACATAAGGTGGGTACTATTCAAAACGCACGTACTTGTTTAAAATTGATATTACAATTTTACTTCGATTATTCAAAATACGTTACAGAGGAAAACTTGGACAGTATAATGCAAGTGAAAATGGGACAAAATAAAAAGTTAGAAAAAAAAATTAAAAATCATTGACATAAAAAGGCCAAAATTATCATCCAAGTACTTAATGGCTGTCTAATATCCTCCACAAAAAATGAAAAAAATAAAAATAAATAAAGAAAAGAAAGTAACGACCAGAAGAAGCAATTTTATCTCCCTCTCTCAATTTCCACAAATGTGGACCCACCAATATCCATTCCCACAATTTTTGAACACAGAACAAGGGTAATTTTGTCATATCAGATTCATTAATAACTGAAACTCCTTCCCCGCCACTCGAACACAAAAGCAAGAATAGATTTGGCGGCCTTCGTCCTCCCCTCCCCTCGCCTCCCCTCCCCTCCAGCTCTCAGAGAATGTCCTTGAGACTGTTATCGCCACCATGTTCCACTTGCTTTTCAAAAACCCAGCTAAAAAAATTGTCTTTCTTGAACTCAAATTCAAGTTCTCTGTGTTTTCAATGGCCATCGGAGGGTAACAGTGTGTTTTCACGAAGGGGAGTTAGAACAAAGGCGTGTGTTAAATTGGAGGAAAAGAATGTCCCAGAAACTCGCAGCGAGTGGGGGAAGGTTTCGGCAGTGTTATTCGACATGGATGGAGTGCTGTGCAACAGTGAGGAGCTTTCTAGAATGGCCGCCGTTGATGTGTTTGCTGAAATGGGAATACAAGTAACAGTTGAAGACTTTGTACCTTTCATGGGCACAGGTAAAATTATCCCTTGTTCTCAGTTATTTCGTCTTTAGAGGCTCATTAATTTGTTGATGTTAAAGTCGTCACTGGTTTGGTTGTTTATGATAACAGGCAAGTATATGTTCGCATACTTTACACAGATTGGATACATCAAGTCATTAACAAAATTCTGAGATTGGGACTGATTTACTTGCAAATCCCTGTTCCTGAACCACATATGCAAACAAACGGGGATTGAGACCTCAAACAATCTTGGATTATTTATTTATTTATTTATTTATTTATTTTTTTTTTATTGGGGGAGGGAGTGTGAATCTGCTGCTACAAAATATTTTGTAATTTTCAAAAGGGAGAGTGAATTTCATACACTAAAAATAAGAATATTTTACCTGATCCTCATTATTTTGCATTGTAATCCAGTTTCATCTTATCAATGACTAGGATGGAAAAGGATTTTGTCTGATGTGGAAATATGTCAATTATGCTTTTGTAAAGTTACACTGCAATGCAGAAAATAATTCCAAAATGAAATGACTTTCCTCGTCTTCTGCAACAATTTTAATTAGAAAATTTAAGATATAAATTTATCAATTTGGTACTACTTCTCATTTGCATCTGTTGAAGATTTCAAATTTTTGATGAATATAGTTTTGATTCCATAAATTGGAATAATATCCTAACATTGTATGTAGAATTTCTAGAATTTTTTCCCCATTTAATAACTTTATCAGTAAAATTTAATGTTGCCTGCTGATTGTTTTCTATATACACATTTTAATGTCTCTAAAGAATATAACCAGAAACTATTTTCATATTTGTTTCCTATATATACAGGGCAATGTTTATAATTAATATAAACAAAGAATATGTTGCAACTTGTGCGATGGCGTTAGCCTACTCTATTGTTCTATGGCTGCCCTTTTTCTACAGTTCTTAGCCTTCATTAGTATTACATTCCAGCCATCACTGATGGTCTTGTTAGAATTTGGACCAAAATATATACACTAGCAAAATCAGATAGCAGTGTTGTGATTCCACCAAATCCAACTAAAAGCCTTTCTATCTGAATTACTACACACAAACTGAATGACCAGCATTTTCCTCGACGGTCACAGTTCCTAAAAATTTTCAGCAAAGGTCGAGGAAAGATGGAGCTTCTTTATGCACGTGGAAGACACCAAACATCACAAATCTCTATACAGGCTTCCTGTAGGATTTTTGTTTCTTGTTCCTGGATGCATCTCATCCCTCAATCTACAATGAACCGAATGAGGTTAATGGCCAATATGGAATTTACTTTTCCCTTGTTTCCTTCATTATCTGTAATGCTTTTCATTGGTATTGAATGCCTAATGAAAAGTGTTTTGCAAGTTTCTCTTAAATTCTCTCTTCTTCATCTCATTTACTCCAGACATGAAGATGGTTAAATCAGCATGTAATAGCTGATGTATTCCCCTTTTCAGAATCCTTTGTAGAGGCAATCTGCTTACAACTTTCTTTTCATACAATGGCTAATGCTGTATAGCTCAGCCACTATAGACCTTATTAATTACCAAGATTATATGTTTAAGAAACTTCCCACCAGTAAATCTGGATGTGTTACAGAAACTCCATATCGAGTAGAGCCCTTGCCCCTTGGTGACCTTAAGAAAGATCTCTCATTAGTCCCCTGTAAACTGAGACAACAAGTGTTGCTGTAAAGCTAGCCTCAGTCAGTTTCTCGATCCATCCAAAGTCCCATCTTCTATCCTATGTAAGGTACAGCCTTAGGCTAAAATGGTTCTGGACATTTTAAAGAAGTCTTCTACTTGTTTCTTAGTCTTAATATTGTTTCTCTTATGAGAATCCAACGTGGATCTTTTAAGTTTACTGCTCTCTGAGGCTTATAGTTTAAAATCCATTACGTCCATCTCAAAGGCAGCTTATTACATTTAAACTTCGACTCCCTTATATTGTTTGTTCATGCATGTTACTTGGAGGCAAACATTGGGATGTATCATACCTTTTTTTCTTGGTTTTTTTTTTCCTTCCTACTACTAACCTCCGTTTCTCTCTTATTCTCTTTCTTATCTGCATGCATAATTATCCTAAAAATGGAACAGGAGAATCCAAATTTTTAGGAGGAGTTGCTTCTGTAAAGGGTGTTAAGGAATTCAATCCTGAGGCAGCAAAGAAGAGATTTTTTGAGATATACTTGGACAAGGTGATTGAACTGTCTTATTTGTTGTATCCACTTTCTTAATAACGTTCGTAGTGTATTCCAATTGCTAATTTCTCTATTAGATACTTGAACCTCATAGTTACGCGATTTTCGTTTTGCAGTATGCGAAACCAAATTCTGGCATAGGTTTCCCTGGTGCTTTGGAACTTGTAACAGAGGTATACAGGCAAGATAAAGACTTCTAATTTCATTTTTTCTGCAAGACTAATAGCATTTTCTATTTCTAATGAACAGTGTAAGAGTAATGGCCTCAAAGTTGCTGTTGCATCCAGTGCTGATCGCATCAAAGTTGATGCAAATTTAGTAGCTGCTGGTTTGCCTTTATCAATGTAAGCTAGCGTTACATTTGTTGTTGGAGACCTTAATCATTTCCTTAGACACTAGTTCCCAAACATAGCTACTTTCATTCAAGCTCACATGTGATTCCATGTTTTCACCCCAAAAATATCCTTAATTTATACTAACAATTATTCTCACTTTATATGAGTAAATATACTTGTTAACATGTCCTAATTTATACTAATAAATATACTTGTTTACATTTTAACACGTGTACATGTATACGAAATATATTATACCATAATCACCTAAATTAGTCGAATTTTAAAATTTAAAGGAATAATCTAGACCGTTCACAAAAATTAATTGACGTAAAATATCAAAATATTTCCTAATCTACTTAGACAAAAAAAATCGGATACTGTAGACTGCCTGAAGCTCAAATTTTGGAAATTGCAAATAGGTCCCCTAAACTTTCAAATCCTTACAATTAAATCCAGGCATCGGGGTACAGGGTGTTGTATTAAATCCAGGCAAATAACCTTCGTTCAAGTCTTGCCATCACCGATATTTTGCATGCATCAGACAATTGATAAAAAATAAAATAAAATGAATTTGACATTAATAGTCCCTCTTAACAACTTCATATATTAGATGAGATGTTTGACACGGGACAACATTGTGTATTGCAGTTATTGAATGAAATGGTCTGAATTCATTAAAACTTTTTTTGGTTCATTCTCTAAAAATGGGACACTGATGCTTAGTGCAATGAACATTCTGAAACCATTGTGTACTGCAGTTATTGAATGAAATGGTCTGAATTCATTAAGACTTTTTTGGGTTCATTCTCTAAAAATGGGACACTGATGCTTAGTGCAATGAATATTCTGAAACCACCAGCTGCAATTAAATAAGGGAAATTTTCATTAACGTGATTTGAGGGATAGTTTACATTTGTCCTCTTTAATGACCATCCTTGGTTCCTTTTCTGCAAATCATTGATCTATACTTTTCTGATTTGCCAAACTACCCTATCTTTCACCCGTCAGTTTTATTTTTAAGTCTTGTGTCCCTTACAAGTATTCTATGACTAATCTTTAATTGGAAAATATGTGCTTTTGAATTGGCTGAAAATATGTCATCCCCCTCCCCCCCCAAATGAAGTGCTGTGTCTATAAAGGGATCATAGACATTTCTCTCTCCCTATTCATGATGTGAGAAGGGTATAAAGATCTAGACTCTACTGTTTTCTTATTTTTTCATCTTGATGCTGAAAGAGGCTATGATGTATACTTCTTCACGAGGCTGGTTTTGATTGGGTTTCCTTGGGTAGATGTTTTGATTTAGTCCTTTAAAGCTAATTAACTTTGGTAAGGGCAAGACGGGCGTGGTGATATGTACAGAGAAAAGCAACAAGATTTTTTATGAAAGAAAGAACATAAGTTTCAAAGTAATGGGATAGAGCTATGTTTTTAAACATCATATGGATTTCTAGAGGCAAGGAGTCCAAGGGCTTACCCTTTTTCTTTAATTATTCGTGGTTGAAAAGATATGTTATCCTTGACTTTTGTTATTTTATTGATATTAAATGATTTCTTATCCTCTTGGCAATTGCTTCTATAATTAATGAATTTACGTTTCTTTATATAAAGAGTTGAATCTGCTAGCATCACTTTTAATAAATTGATGGGGTCTATGTCTCCTATAAAAGATATTTTACTTCATTGAGTATTGATAAAGTTCTCTTCTTCTTGCATCATCAGGTTTGACACAATTGTGTCTGCGGATGCATTTGAAAACTTGAAACCTGCTCCTGATATATTTTTAGCCGCTTCAATGAATCTGAATGTTCCCCCTAGCGAGGTATGCTATTGGAAGGTTTTGTGTTGTTATTTTTGTCTCTGTTGCTGTTTGTATATTTACAGCATAAGTTGCAGTGTATTGTGATTGAAGATGCATTAGCTGGAGTAGAAGCTGCCAAATCAGCAAACATGAGGTAATGACTGTAATCATATCAGGTTTATTAGGATATCTACAATCTATTTCGCTGTCTTCTGTTGGAAACTCTCTTTTTGATGTATGGTTACTTCATTAATTCTATATTTGTGCTTTCCTCTTGTCCAGAATTTGTACTATTAAATACCAATACTCAATTGTTTTCATATTATTGTTTACTTTAATTGCATATCTTCCATTTCTTTTCTCTCTGTGATGATTGTGAGTTGCTCTTTCATACCATTGTCCTCTCTCACAACTCTGGTGAATAGCATCTGTTCCTTAGGTTGAGCTCTTCTTTTGATTTTACTGGATTTCATATTCTTTGAATAGCATTTCATTGCTAAACTTCTCTTTGAATAATTCATCTAGTTTCATGTTATAAAATTTTTGAGTGCATTTATTACATCTCTATGTCCTATTTTTTATCTGTTTATGAATTGCATTTCTCCTACTACTAGTTTGCTGGTTTATATTATTTGAACTGCGTTTTGTCCTTTGTTCCTTTTTCTCTTCGAATAATTATATGCACTGCTGTTTTTTTTCCATGAATGTTCTCTCTTTGAAAATTCCGACAACTG
Source organism: Fraxinus quadrangulata (assembly GCA_903798255.1). Classification (NCBI taxonomy): domain Eukaryota; kingdom Viridiplantae; phylum Streptophyta; class Magnoliopsida; order Lamiales; family Oleaceae; genus Fraxinus; species Fraxinus quadrangulata. Next base: position 27,451 of record CAIGRB010065536.1, read on the forward strand.
TAAACATTCTACTGCCTGTTTTGTCCTCTGCCCTATCTTTTATGATTCTGTTTTAGTTCTCTTAATAGCTTCCTTATTTTGCACTGCTTGCAGATGTATAGCTGTAACGACAACATTATCAGAAGATACTTTGAAGGCAGCTGGTCCGTCACTTATCAGAAAGGAGATAGGCAAAGTATCACTAGACGATATCATCAATGGCGGCTCCAGTTGGCATAGTATGTAGCTCTGGAATTATAAGAAAATCCCTTTTTGTACCGTCAGCATTGTAGTTTGTGCAGTTACACTTCCTGTTATTTTGGAAACCAAGACATCTCTTGTAATGAATATTATATGTATTTGAAGGTTCATTTCATTGTGCTGATTTAGTGGTTGCCCTGTACTTTTATTTTTTCTGTAGTGTAGACTGTGGCTTTCCTAAAGAAAGCAGGGTTAAATCTTTTAGCAGTGAACTAGCCTTTTTATTTAGTGGATACTGGTTGATATGTAATATTCTGTTGCAATGAAGGTCTAATGATAACAAACCATTGCAGATGCAAAGATGCAGTTATCACAATCTATCAGTGATTCTGCACAAGGTTCCCTGTATTCGAACAGTAGAGACATAAGTTCATTGCAGGATAATTCTCCAGGAGCTTTAGGCTTCTCCTTTGGAGGGTAAGAATGACTTTATTTACAGAATGTTCCAGTTTAATGTTCTGATTATATCTAGGAACTTCCCATTTTTCTATGTTTCTGTAGGTTTTATAAATTTTATTTGTTTAGAAATTATTATCAAGTTGTTTCTTTCTTAAGAAGATTAAGCCCCTGTTTGACCCCCATTTTTGAAGAAAAATGTGTTTTGAAATAGTGATTTTTTTGGAGAATGTGTGGTTAAAAAATAAAGGAAAGTTTTAGGTTTATGTGTAAAATTATTTTATGGGAGAATATGGTTGAAATGAGTTTTAAAAAAATGAGTTTTTGAAAAAATGGAGCCCAAACAGGGGCTAAATTTTAACTTTTAGTCATCTGGACTCTGTGCACTTTGGGAATAATAATAATCTCTCTGGTAGATACTATTGAACGGATCCATGGCTACTTTCAGATGATTTTTTTGTATGCAGATACAAGTTCTTTTTATCACAAAACACGTCCAATGGCAGGAAAATTGTTTTGTGTTTGTTACATAATCAGAATTTCATCTAAGCAAAATGTTTCGCCATTAACCTAATGATTAGTTCCTGCTATAACATCATCCTTCTCTCTCACATGGATAAAGCTGGCCTCAGTAATCGCTTAACTAATATGTTGACCTAAATATGTTGCTTTGTATAATGTTCTCCTGCTTTTTGTACACTGGTACAAGCTATAATTTTTCCATCCAGTCCAATACGGGCAAAAATCTCTTAACCGTTATAAATTTTGACAGCAATTTTTTCCATCTAATATGACCTTTTCTCTCATTTTCGGATTAACATTTAGGATTCTGCGTAAATCTCAAAATAACTAAAAATATTGATGTGTATGTTTTAAGTTTACTTTTTGTCAATTACTTTCTTTAATTTCTATTGGTTTCTCAATTTTATCTCTTCTTACTTAGAAGCAAATCAACTGTTGTATATTATTATTACTGTTGAGCGGGGAAGTGCCAATTTATGAGAGATAACTTTGTCTTCTGTTGAATCTATATCTATATTAGTTTTGTTTCATCTGGCTTATAGTTGTTAATCCTTCATTTCAGTAGTGTATAGAACCCATATTTAGACTGCTCCTACTTATGGCTCGGAGACAACTTATGATACATTGATACTTATCTTTTTTGTGCTGCAACAATGCATCTTTTACCATGATTAATCCATAAAGTTCCAATTTTAAGTGTGTTGCTAATGAAGTCCTATTAGCTGATTGCTTTATTGGTTATAGTACGACATTTTTTTATTGTTCAAGAGCATAAAAATCAAAGAACCTGGATCTATTTTCTTCTACACAATCTTTTTTTTTTTTTTTTTCTCTCTCTAAGTCACGGTTTTACTTGTGTCATGATCATAATTTTTTTATTCCTGCAAGTTAGCTTTCACTTGCCTGAAATAGTTGACTGATTTGTTTGGTGAACGGTAATGGCAATTTTTGAAATTTATACATTTGCAGTCGTTTGGAGAATTATCATGCAAAATCCTTTATGTAACAAGAATATTAGCATTGACATTAATATATGATTGTTTAACTGGAAGTTTTCGCTTTGTACACAATGTTGCAACTCTCCTTATGCCATGCCTGTAGGTATCGTATATTATTACTGCATCCAATATGCACTTGACTTTGTGTTGCTACCTAGTTGAAAGTTTTTCTTTTTTTCATTCATTCATTTGTTCCATCTAATTCTCTCTCAATGTTACACTTTCATATATTTTGAAGATTTAATTAAATAATTATGTAGAAGAAATAACTTTACTGTTGTTGAACCATGCTTATTTAAGATCAACTAAGTGCCATGCTTATTTAAGATCAACTAAGTGCTGTCAGGAGTAACATTGCTTAAAATTTCATTTAAGTGATATATTGACAGGTTGCAGGGTTCTCGGCGAGATATTTTGAGATATGGAAGTTTGGGAATTGCTATCTCCTGCCTTCTTTTCACTGTAGCAAACTGGAAGGTATAAAGTGTATGGTGAAAATATGTTGGAAAAGATGCATATTCACAATCGATTATCACATCCACCCTTTCTTCTTTCATTTTGACTATGAATGTCTCTGGAAACTGCTTCGTCATTGCAGGCAATGCAATATTCATCTTCTAAGGCTATCTGGAATTTGTTGTTTGGAGTCAGAAGCCCACCGTTTGGATTGGATAAAGGTCTTAAATTTAATACTTGCTCTTTATTGTAAATGACTTCAATAAATGCATCTTTCTTCTCCATTTTTATGTTCTCTTCAACATCTTTGTTCTACTAATACATTGACTCATCATAGCTGCTATTAATAACTTATGTCTGTAGAACCAATTCAACTTTCTTTAATGCAATGTGTTATATTTCTCTGGTTGCAGAAGATTCTCATTCCATTAGAATTCAACAATTCACAAACTACATAGCTGATCTAGAGAAAAGGTAATTATATTTCTCCTGTCTTGATTTTATGCACTTGCTGAGAAGGGAAAGTGATATTTGAGTGGGATAGGGGTTATTTGTGAAATACCACATGATAAAGTACACCAACTTGTATTACTATCTCTACCATGGAAACCTAGTAGAGGAGGTTCACACTTGCACCAAATAACAAATACACTAGTCGGTGGATAATCAACTTAACTAAAGAACTGTTTATATTACTTAGTGAATGGCATGCCACAAAATTGATCAAAATATTTGCTTGATATCCATTCTTCGGCTGCAAAATATTATACCTACTATATAAGTTTGAGATATAAACCAAAATGCCCTGCTGATATGTCAGAATGCACATATAATTGACATTTTATTACCTATCTATAATTTTTATGGGGGGAAATTTAATAATTGATATTATGCGTTTTTGCAGGGGGGATGCGACAATTGTACCAGAGTTTCCTTCTAAACTTGACTGGTTGAATACAGCTCCCCTTCAGTTACACCGGGTAAAGACAATGTTTGATAACATACGGTTCCTATTTTACTGACTTCTGTTATCTTGTATGTCCTTGGTTTTCATTTGCTATGCATGCAAGGTGAACTACTGATTATGTTTTATTATTGGAATTTTTATGTGAATTTTGTTGAGATTTCATATTTGCTATACCTTGCTATACCAGCAAATACAAGGAAAAAATGGCTCAGGTTCTTAGGTATTCCCCTTTAATGGTTTAGTTGCACAGCCCATGCTTCATGTATGGTAAGATGGATTACACCCAAGGGACCACCAAGTGTTCAATGCTAAATTAAATCCTCATTTCTGTTTACTTTGCGTGCTTATTATCTGTTTGTGATTATTTTATATTGGAGAGAAGCTTCAGCTTGCTAACACTCCTTAATGGTTATAACCTTTTGATTGGACAGGATTTGAAAGGAAAGGTGGTTCTTCTCGACTTCTGGACCTACTGCTGCATAAATTGTATGCATGTATTGCCAGACCTAGAGTTTTTGGAGAAAAAGTATAAAGATATGCCAGTAAGCTCCTATTTCTTCATTTGAAACTTTTGATGCTAACCATCATCAAGCTGCTATTATGCAATTTCTAAATTCTTTATATGAGATTTTTGTGTGCGCGCATTATCAAATTGATTAATGATTTGACCTTATCTTTTCATGTGAACATTTTTTCTCTGTGAGATATGTTAGTATGGCTTTCTATAGATGGAGAACATGTGCACATGGGTTTATTATTTCTTTCCAATTAATATAGGTCTTCGTTCCTTTTTTGCTTTTCTCAATTCTAAGTTTGAGAACAGAAGCTAAAGTAAAAAAATGTGTTGAATACAAGATTTAAATGATACACATGTGGCTATCTAATAACTTAAGCTTTTAGATCAAGTCATTCGACATGGTATTAAGGGATGCAAATGTGGTGGGTTCAAGTCTCATTATCACCCAATTAATAAAATTTTGCACGCGTAAAGATTTAATGGAAAAAAATAAATTTCACCTAGACTTGAAGGGGCATGTTCAATACAAAATTTAAATGATATACATATTACATTCTCTAATAGCTTAAGATATCTATTCAAGCGGTTCAACAAAATAAGATTCTAATTTACTATTATTGACTTGTATAATGTAAAAGGAAACAAAATTAGGGTTAAAGAGACTTTAAACTCACTCCTATCATTTACAACCTACCTATTATGCAATAAAATCACTCTCCAAATGAGGAGAGAATTATGAAGGAGGTGAAGTTTTAAAAATTGAAATATTGTGTTCCAACCAATGTTTTCAAACCAGGCATAGCATCAACTCAGGAAAATGAAGGACAAGGGTCAAAAAGTTCAACCAGGTGAAACGGGTAGTAATTTTTAATTTTTATTTTTATATATACGCACACACTATGAAAAATTTATAACAAACGATGGACTAAATATGTAAGTAACTAATTCAAAGTAAATACAAATTCATATATCTTCCTACAAAATTTATGATTATGCAACTTGTTTTACACAAAAAAAAATTATACCAATTTGTCTAAACTAAAAGGTGCTTTAGAAAATGAGAATATGTCACAACCACATCTTGCGGTTAATATATATTTATAAAAACTAATGTTTCTTATATAAGGATTTGCTAGACATTAAAAAAATGGTTTTAATTACCTACTTGTTCTTTTTTCACTTGTTGGGTGATTAATTCGAACATCGGGGAGAGTAATACAAGCATAGTAGCACGAATGTTGCACCCTAGATGACGAAAGTCCACTACAAAAGCATCATCAGCTTACACTTTGACTCAAGTAGCATGGGACATGTGGAGACCCGTGTAAATCAGTAAGGATCACCTTGAAAGGCTAAATACTCCTATGTGACTGATACCGTGGATATTGATTGTTGGGATGAGAGAAAAAAACCTTATGAAATGGCTGTGGTGAATGGTGTGAAAGGTCAAGGAGAAGGGCATTGAAATTAGATGTGCACATGGACTTAATAAATATTTTTTTACTTGAGCTTTGTCCCTTTTAGTAAGAACTCAAAAATCGTGGTCAGTTCAGCTGTTTAATGTTTAACCGTCAGGCTTACCAGTTATTTTATTGTTTTTCTATTAAGCAGTTAATACTATGTGACTTGACTTGATTTCGGTCTAGTTCCTGATTTTCTGGTTGAACCAGTTGGTCTGGTCCAATTTTAGTAATACTTTTTCCAACACTCTTAACTTATCATAATGAGAAAACATTAAGCATCCCCAGCTTGCCAACTAGCTAAATAAGGTTTATTCTAGAGTTTCCATTTTTGAATATTTGCTATTGTTGTTATGTAGTAACACAAGGTATGGAGAAATTGAAATGGGTTGTCGCAATCTTAATTCTCTTGATCTTTATCCAAAGCTCAGCATGTAATCCATGGCTATTGGCCTATTCTGCATCAGCAATCCAGCCACCACCATTCTTTACTTTTTTATTTTTTAATGCTACTAGGTTGCCCCCGACAAATAAATGAAAACTCAGTTTCAAAGTTATTGGCTCTTTGGGACAAATTTCTCATTATTTGTGTTTGAAAAATCAAATGAAAACAAATGAGAACCACAGTCATATCATGAGGAGCAGTATTATATAAGCTCGAACAAGATAGTATACATATAGGAGTTCTCATCATACACATTGCCACGTGATAACATGGAATTCTACCATATGATAGTCATTTGGGTGCCCATATAGGTAAAATTTACCTGACCTTGCAATGAATTATTATGTGGCTATTTTGCCCAGTTTGTTGTTATAGGGGTGCATTCTGCAAAGTTTGACAATGAGAAAGACTTGGAAGCCATTCGCAATGCAGTACTACGATATGGCATCTCTCATCCGGTAAGTAAATTGCAGAACCTTTTCTTTAACATATAATTTTCTGATATAAGATCAGCTTTGCCCAAGTTGGTGCAGTAGGTGACAGAAAGGGAAAGAATGGTGAAGGAAATTTGTGTGTGGAAAATTGATACACAAAAACAAGAAAACAGAATTTGCAAGCTCCTAAGTAATACGCTAAGGAAGTCCATCAGTCATAAATTTTGTGTCAGTTCATGGTCAAAACTTTATTAATCTTGAGAATGTGACTGTCAATTTTGATACTAATGGATAGGTATGTGAATCAGCTTTTGACGCATCAAAGGTGGGCAATTTTAATTTCCTAGAGGAAGTAATGACCCCTTTCCCGATATGCATACTTGTTGACTGAATAACTCAAGAATGAGTTCCTGCCACTATGCATTACAAACATTCCAATATACCAAAGAACAATAGCGAGAGATGGAAAAAAAAAAAAAGGGATTGCAATAAAGTAATTTCTTCAAGAACCTCCAACATTGAAAAGGAAAGCTAATCTATTCCCATTTAGCTCCCTACTTCAAAAGACAGCTAAATTTCCAAATACTATCCCGCTACTAAATTAGAAAAGCTCCTAACAAACTAAATCATTAACAAATAAAAACAGTGCACGAGATGTATTGTTAGTTCCTGTGTGCACGAGATGTATTAACAAATAAAAACCACACACACCCAACAAAAAAATTGAATTTAAAATCAAAAGAAAATTCTTGAAGAATTATTGTTGGTCTATTCTACTTGTAACTTTCTTATTCCTAGGTCGTCAATGATGGTGATATGTATTTATGGCGAGAGTTGGGTATAAGTTCATGGCCTACATTTGCCATTGTTGGGCCAAATGGAAAGCTGATTGCACAAATATCAGGTGAAGGTCGCCGAAAGGTACACAAAGTTCTATATAGATTTCCTTTTTCCTACTCTAGTTGTATTGATTTTCTTTTTCTTTCTTTTTTCAACTTTTTCAACTTGTAACACTTACCCTGTTAAACTAAGGTTCTGTGGAACTTCTTTTCTTGTTTTTGTTTGATTTATTTTCTAGATCACTAATTGCTTCTCCTCATATGATGTCAACCTAACGTCAGATTATGTACTTAAAACTTCATAATGCTATCTGGTTCTATTGAATTACTGAGTCTTCAAGCTTATTTCTTTTTTCTCATTGCGTGTATAGACCTTTTAGTCACTACAAGTTGAATCAAATTCCAGTGCATAAACATGAATTGATTGGGATTTTGCCAGATATGTAAATTAGGGGTGGCAAACAGGACATTTCAGTCTCAACTGCCTGGATCAGTCGTAGGCAACAAAAAACTGGTCTCAAGCAAGGAGTCCAGACCAGTCGCTAAGTGATAAGCAGTTGTGGTACAAGCTGGGTTGTTTGATTTACTGGATCAGGCCTGTACAATTCCCTAGACCAAACTGTCCTGGATTAGTTGCCAATCAGGACTTGGGATTCATCCAAACTTACTGGCCTAAACTGCCACCCTATCCTTGTCCTACTTTCCCTTTTTCTTTTCTTTTTTACCTTTCCCATTTTTTATTTTTTTGGTTCCCTTTTGGAGAATTTCGCTCACACCTCTGTTTGCCTTCTATTCCTTCTCTTTTTCTCCTTTTCGTCCTTTTCCTCTTTTCTATCTCTTCCATATTCAGACAGATAAATTGTGGTTGTGGTGATGCTCTGTATGTGATAAAATATGTAAATGGGTTTGTTTGGTGATGGTGCTTATTTTGAGGAGGGGGAACGATGAAATAAAAAGGACAAATGTGTCTGCCCACACTTGCGTGTTATTTGTTGTGCATGTTTTACGTCGTCGATTATAATGCCTTTTTCATTCCCCCTTCAAGGCTTCAATTCATGTATACAATTTTAAAATACTTCAGTTTTGGGTCAAACATTTTAGCTCTAGGGTTTCGGAAGAGGTTTTGAAAAAGATAGATTCATGTTGTTTTAGGCTAACTGTTTTTTCCAGAATTTTTGGCCTAATTCCATAAAATCGAAGATAGTTTTATTCGCTGGTTCGTCTAAAACTGCCCCCATCTAATCACAGTTCAATGAAAGGGTCTGGTTTCACGTTTCTTCAGCGCATGAAAGGGCCTGCATCAGCTAGAGAATCAGAACAGTCTGTTAACAGAAAAAGCTCTGTGGTTTTTGGGTTGACCAGACCATTCCAGCCCATTTCCAACCCCTGGCCTGAGTGGGGCTTTGTCAAACCCTCAACAAATAAAAATTTGTGTCTACCTACCTCGCAGCCAATTTATACAGATTCTAATGTGAAATTATAAGATGACTAAGAGGAGCTTCTCTGATGAAAGTACATTTGCCTAGGCCCTGAAAGGATCAATTTAGACAAAAATGTAATTGTGATGAAATCTAAGAAATAATGAGAATTCTTGATCTCTCTCAATTCAAAAATCACCAGGATTTGAATTGATGTCCTTCTTGTTAGCATTGAAGTTAGACTAAAATTCTCATTGTTCCATTTTTGTGCTTTTTGGAAGAAAATTTTCCTTCTTTCTTCCCATTTTAGATGGCCTATTGCATTTTACTTACAAAGCTTGAAATTACTAAAATTCTTATGTGGTCAAGAACTGAAAAATGGTTTTGAATAATCCGTGTGCTTTTTTCTCCAAGGATCTTGACAATTTGATCGAAGCAGCTCTTCTCTTCTATGGTAGAAATAAACTATTGGATAGCAGACCTATTCCCTTGAGGTTGGAGAAAGAGAATGATCTTCGTTTGCTGACATCCCCTTTGAAATTTCCTGGCAAGCTGGAGGTCGACATCCTCAACAACCGACTGTTCATTTCAGATAGCAACCATAACCGAATAGTAGGTCCTCTCTCTCTCTTCTTCTCACACACACACACAACATGTTGTAGACATTTGTTGTGCTGCATTTATTTTGGGATATAAATATATTTAGGACTCAGCCTGATTAGGAGTTTTAGCAGTTTCCATCCAAATATCAGATTATCTCAATCCTATTCCAGTAGCTTCAGATCAGATCTAAGAAAAATTTCAGACCGTCTTTCTGTCAAGTCTTTCCAACTTTTGAATTTTTTGTGGAATTCCATCAAATTTCTAATTATTATATCTTTAAGTTGATATTTCACAGAATCTTCTCAATTTCCAGAGCTATCTTTAAACTAGTATTGTGTCTGATTAGTATGGTCCATTCACACATGTTTTGCACCCGTTTAATGTTAGTGAAAGTATTTTGTCTTGGTTTTTTAAGGTTATGTAGACATGGATAACTATTTTTCACATTTATGAGCCCAGGTTGTCACTGACCTTGATGGGAACTTTATAATGCAAATTGGGAGCACTGGAGAAGAGGGTTTTCGTGATGGCAGTTTTGATGATGCCATGTTCAATCAGCCACAGGTGATATTTTTCTTTTTAATACTTTTATATAGCTTATGACCATTCTCTTGGAACAGTATGCTTATTATATTTTTCCCCCTTGGTGCATTTAGTTATTCTTGGTCTGCTACTTTTAAAATAAAATAAATTAGTGTATTTATGTTTTTGTAGGGTCTTGCTTACAATGCGAAAAAAAATCTCTTGTATGTAGCAGACACTGAAAACCATGCTCTGAGGTAATGATTGTCTGGATTGGATTGAAAAAATGGATTGGATACTTGATTAAAAGAAAAATGTATGCGCAATTCATTTTCTGTTATACGTTTCAAATATTTCTATTTTGTAGTAGAAATTTCACCCTATTAAAGAACATGCTTTACATTGATTACCAACATTTTAGTAGTGAGCAAGGCATTTTTTGAGTGATTTGTTTAATGTTATTATTACATGTTTTTTGCTCATTGTAATATTGTTGAACCACCTCGTGTAAACACTTAAGTTGTTAGAGAAAGGAGTCTACACTTCAATACACCCTCGTACGTGTTAGCTCAATTATTTTTTAATGAAAGGCCTCACACGTTGAATTTTCATAAATGAGCGTTGGAGAGACTTGAACTTAGGACTTTAGTTTGCTAATTTGCTTTTATACTACGTCAACCACCTGATCTAAAAGTTTAAGATGTTAGGGATTGGAGAAAAAATTAATGTGTATATATATGCCTTCAAATTTTTTTGTTCTTCCTTTATAACATTTCATCATCACTTTCGAAAGAATAGATATGATTAGCTTTATTGTGGAACATTGATATAGTTGTATCTTGTTAATATATTAAACTTCTATGAATGTAGGGTGATTGATTTTGTCGACGAGATGGTGCAAACACTTGCTGGAAATGGAACCAAAGGTTCTGACTACAAAGGTGGCGGATCAGGATCCACACAGGCAAGATTAGAACGAACAAAATTTAAAAATAGACCCTTGGACATCAAATGTTGTAAATATATGGGAAACTTCTCAATGGAGGATAGCATGCTTATTATGTAGTTAGAATGGGCTGAATTTTTCCATCTAAGCAAATTACATAGACTGTGGAAAAAATACGTAAATATCTTTAACACGTGATATTTCAGCTCCTCAATTCTCCCTGGGATCTTTGCTTTGATCCTGTGAATGAAGTTGTTTACCTGGCCATGGCTGGCCAGCATCAGATCTGGGAACATAATACTTTAGATGGTATTACAAGAGCTTTTAGTGGTGATGGTTATGAAAGAAATTTGAACGGTTCGAGGTAACAGGACTTCCCATTTATGCATTTGTCTGTGTCTTTTTTGTGAGTGAATCATAACCAAGCATGCTCCAGTTTCAGTTTATTTTGCTTTAAATTAGATTTATCTTTACATGTGCTTGAGCAGTTTTAGCTTTATAAACTAACTTTATATACTTAAAGCTTGTTTCCTTCGGTGGGTTACACTTCTTTGCGATTAGTGTATTTGAATCCTATGCCCTCTGTTCTTAATGTTTAAAGGAGGATGATTTCAGCAACTGGCATGTATCTAGGAATTAGCTCTTTATTGTCAAGGAAGACACTATTAGTAATATTTTGTCTAAAACCCTTGGTCAAGGGCAAGGTCTGATGCAATATTACTAATGCGGAGGAGCACGTAGGCACTTCCCATAATGAAGTTCGTTTAGAAACCAGAAATATACGAGTCATTCTGTTTCCAAGCTAAGAGTGCATCTCCTTTTTAGAGGCCGATGTTCATAACAAACATTTCCCTAAGTGTATTTACCATGAAGGGCCTTAATCTTGTACTTGTTCCTAAGAAATGAATTGTAGACCTACTGAACAAGAAAATCCTGAAAGAGAATCACTTTGACAATTCACCATTGATTTTGATCTATTGACAAGCTTGTGATAAAGATAGCACATCTTGAGATATTTATATATTAAACTATATTGATGACTTCTCCTTTTTCATTAATTGGCTGAAGTTTGTATTATAGGATAGGTTACCCGTTGATAGAATCACTGCACGTATCAATTAGACTCTGTCCAAAAAGAGAGAGATGTGTAACTATACAAGAGTAGATATGTGTAGCTATACATGTTCATTTATCAGGTGAACCATATATTTTAAAACCTGGATATTACATGAAATTTATCCATTCTACAATAGATTGCTAACTTCAAAATCACTGGGACTATGTGGCCTACTATAGAAGCTGAAAGGGATAATTGAGTACTATAGAAGCTGAAAGGGATAATTGAGTATTGGGAAGTGTAGCTCTAAGTCTTTACTCTTCTTTATTTGATTGGTGAAAATGTTGTGTGTGCACTATACTAGAGTATTTGTGGTGGGGATGAAAGGACTTCTTGAAACCATCCTGTAACCTTTTCCATTCCCAATTCTTATTCTTCTTTTCATTTTGGGCTTCTCTATCCTCTTTTGATACAGTTCCGGAAGCACTTCATTTGCACAACCTTCTGGGATTTCATTATCTCCTGGTAAGTAGTAACATATTGAAACAATTGAAGTTACAATATCAGCCACTAGCTGCAATATACTTTAAATTTCTTCCAGTTCATATGCTAATTCCTCGCCATTTGAGTTTCAACAGATTTAAAAGATGCATTTATTGCTGATAGTGAGAGTAGTTCCATTCGAGCACTTGATCTAAAAACAGGGGGATCGAGATTACTTGCTGGGGGTGATCCAGTTTTCTCAGACAACTTGTTTAGGGTATTTATGCTCCTAAATAAAAATTAGATTCACCAGTTAACCCGGTGGAGATAAAACATCGTCTGTTACATAGTTGTGCTCGATTTGCAGTTTGGAGACCATGATGGAGTAGGCTCTGAAGTTCTTCTTCAACATCCATTAGGTGTCTTTTGTGGGAAGGATGGTCAAATTTATCTAGCAGATTCTTACAATCACAAGGTATTGTGAATATATGGTGAAATGAAAATGTGATAGCTTCTATACATGTGGGTCCAAAAGTACTATATTGCTACAGTGCTATCATAGATTTAAGGCATCAATAGCAATGTAGCCTCTTATAATTTGCTTCTAATTCGGAACAGTAGACTAGCCAACTAAAATAATTTACTTCAAGTGAGTTTACTTGCTGATGCTTTCTTGGAATACCAGATTAAGAAGCTGGATCCGGCTAATAGAAGAGTGAGTACCTTAGCAGGCACTGGAAAAGCTGGGTTCAAGGATGGAACAGCCCTAGCAGCACAGGTTGGAAAATGCTTTTCCAACTTTTTACCTACGTTTGCATAATTTTTAGTTCTTTGTCATCAATTGTTCTTGTGCTATCTTGGAGTCCTGTTGTCTATGATTGTCTGGGTTTGAGTATGTAGACACTTATCATGGTTCCAAATTTCTCAATGGCATAATCCCTTCGTAAAATTCTGCTGAAGGTTGGAGTAGGATTCTGAGTAATATTGAGATGTTACATAAATGGGGGGATACTGATGATGAATATACATAGAATATTCTGATGCAACAAAGATGTGATATGTGCTTCAGTTTTATTTAGAAAAATAAAATATCGTTTTTGAAATTCTATTTTTGAATAACAAAACTGAAATTGCTTATTTGGATTGTGTAAAAATTTAAATTGATCCCCGAGAAGTTGAAGAAGCCTTAATACTTGTCTGAATTTCAATCTCTATTAGGTTTATTAAACTATGAAGTGAAAGTGCGAGGTCATATAGAAAAAACCTTCTTGTGATTGTGGTTCCTGAAATGGTTGATATATCATTATCACTGGGAATCTGCTAATTAGGTCAAAGAAAGTTTCTAGAAGTGATCCTTATGCTGTACTTTATTAATCCTTCCCAAATTGAATGTCTTCATTTCCTTGCATGTTTTTCAAATTAGCATTTACTATCCTAAACAAGGCCCTCCACACGTGAAATCCTTAGCCCCGTCAAAGTAATCTAGATTTTGTTTTTCACCGATTCAAACTTAGACACTTGGTCTCATGTCACACATCAACTGGAAACATGCATAAATACACTTGTTCTCGATTTGTAGTTGGCTAATTGTGCACAGATGTGAAATTCAATACAGAATAGGTATTGTTTATTGTAGATTATGTGTAAATAGAATATCAGTTCCTAGCTAATAATTGTGCAGAGTTAATGTAAAACATTCAACAAGGAAAAGAGTATTACAAATTATATAACACATAAAAATGTTACCCGTCGTCATTTAAAATTTATTTTAAAATAAGCTATGCATACAAGGATATTGGTAAACAGTTTGAGAGGCAATAGTTAACAGTACATTTTGTGGTTGTGACTACAAAGTTGCTTGGTTATAGGATAGTTATTCATGTTTGGTATGCTAAATTGGATAGGATTGGATAAGATTAGAAAAAGAAATAAAGGTCAAAGCTTCTTCATAGTTGTGTGCAGTGTTGTCCATCACTGAGAACCAATGTATAGTATGTCGTTTGTATGGTCATTCGTGCCAAATGTTTATATTTCCCTACCACCCATAGCCATATACAACCGAACATTCTACAAAATCCAGCCTAATTACTTGGTTTGTGAATATTCAGATTGGATTCAATCTATGTTCAGATGATGTAAAACGTTTCAAAGATGTCTTACAGTAGGCAATCTCTTTTAATCTAACTGCTCCTTCCTTTTCTCCATTCCTTCTCACAAAACTGGTATTAGGATCTCCAATTAGCATGTTCAAGGAAGCTATTTTAGATATATATGTATGAAGTGAAGGTGCTCAATATTGGTCCTCCAATCTTGCATTCTTAATTAATTGGCTACTCGGTAACCCCAAATACCCGACGCTCGATGATTTTAATACATGCAGAAAAGGAAGTAATATCAATATGCATAATAGATCACCTAGGTATGTTTCAAGATGCAAAATACTTAATATGTTTCAAGATGCATAATAGATCACCTAAATATAAACCATTAGATTTTTTCTTTACAGTTCAAATTAGAAAGCTTTTCTCTTATCAATATGATTCCACAAAGAATCTATTGATATGCACGCTTATGTCCATAATCAGAAGCATAGTGTATTTGAACTTTTTACTGTTCAAGACTACCCATTAGTTTCAAATCATGACGATCTTGAATACATGCTCACAATTGCGTTCATACAAAACTTTTGTTTGATGAATTGATATAATATGAAATGGATGTATTTATATATAACATTCTCCCATTAAAGTATTTCGCTCTGGCTAGTTTTGACTTGCTACTTTGGAATACCAATAATGACTTTTGCTTTTTCAGCTTTCAGAGCCTTCAGGAATTGTCGAAGCCCAAAATGGTATACTTATCTTTCTATATCACTCAAATTCTATCTGGTAAATTCCATTTATCGCCTATAGATTAAGTCATAGATGCATAATCCCATCATAGTATGGAATTTCATATGTGCACTTTTATATATTGCATAAAATTCATTTCCCATGGACTTTTTGAGCTATCAATGTTCCAATTGTTGATCCAAGCTTTTTCACCCCTTCCTTTTTAATTTGTATGTTGAGGACACAATTTAAACGAATACATGTGACCCTTCTATAACGAGTTAAGCTTTCAAATGAGATAGCTAACATGGTTTTAGAACTAGGTAAAAGATCCAAATTCAAGTCTCGTTGCTACTTATTCATTAAAAATTGTGCACTTATCAGATCATTGATGGGAACAATAAACCTGGTGTGCACATGAGGGGCTTTGTTGAAGACACTATTTAATGAATATATGTGGCCCCTCTCTAACAGATGAGATAGTTAATGCTATATGAAGAACTAAGACAACTTCATACTTATATTGTCTCTTGACATGCTCTAGGTAGATTATTTATAGCCGATACGAACAACAGCGTAATCAGGTACTTGGACCTGAGCATAGTAGAACCCGTACTTCATACTTTGGAGTTGAAAGGAGTCCAGGCTCCAGCACCAAAATCCAAATCTTTGAGGCGCCTTAGAAGGAGATCTACAGCTGACACGGAGACTGTCAAAGTTAATGGTGTTTCATCCAATGAGGGCAAATTATGTCTTAAGATATCAGTGCCAGAGGGTTACCACTTCTCGAAGGTTCTTTTTCTCTACCTGCATTTTTGGTTTGGAACTGGGGTTTTTCCTTTTCTGAATTTCTTGCATTATTGTTTGATGACTTTTGTGCACTGTTTTAACTTCATAGGTTAGTAATGGTGTCTAGTATCATATGCAGGAAGCACGCAGTAAATTCAGTGTAGAAGTTGAGCCAGAAAATTCAGCTGTTCTTAATCCGGTGGATGGGAACATCAGCCCTGAAGGATCTGCAGTTGTACAATTCAAACGATCCTCCCCATCATCTTCAATGGGTAGAATTTATTGCAAGGTGAAGTATCTTTCTGGTTATTAATATTGCTTGGGATAAGCATAAGGCTTTGTGAACAAACAAATGATGTGCAGAGTGATCTTTCCAAAGAACCACTGTAATAAATCTTGATGTCAGAGGTTTAGACTA
This sequence comes from Fraxinus quadrangulata, assembly GCA_903798255.1. Classification (NCBI taxonomy): domain Eukaryota; kingdom Viridiplantae; phylum Streptophyta; class Magnoliopsida; order Lamiales; family Oleaceae; genus Fraxinus; species Fraxinus quadrangulata. The sequence continues at coordinate 43,792 of CAIGRB010065536.1, forward strand.
TAATCTGTACTAATCCCTTCAGCAAATAAATTTTTGAAGTTGCTCTTATCTAAAATAATCGGCTCAATTATTACCACTTTCAAATCATGTTAGTCTTGATGTAGCTCCCTCTTGTAACTAGATTTACCCACATCGTGTCACTCTTCTAAATGAGAGTTGCTAATGATGTAGGAAGATGCAATCACTTTGTCCAAAAGCTATAACTAACGGGGGAGGTGCAATCCAACCCAAATCAGGCCCATGAATCCACCCCAAGCCTTCAAGTACCCCTTACGAAGGCCATTGGGCCATTCCCAAATAGCAACCGTAGGCCCACCCCGTTTCAAGTATGCTCTTGCATCAGCTAAGAATAAACTGAACTTAGTGAAAAGGATGAATAATGTAGCCTACCCCAAATCGATAGGGAGTGAGGCTTAGTTTCTCGTTAAAGAGTTGGATTAGATTTCCACTCAATTCCCATTCAAATTTTGAATGTAAGTTTTGATATATCTACACTGCTTGTTATCTGTGTTTCTGCTTGTATATGCAAGTCTGTGGGATTGAAAGGGGAAGAGAGAACATGGAGGGAGAAAAATGAGCGAACATAGACATTAGACAAGACATGGATTTATATGAATAAACGTGGTCCTTTCCTAACAGTTTAAGCTTTTTGTATTGGATAGTTAACACGATATCACAGCCAGGTAAAAGGCATGGTTTAAAACTTGCTGCTACCCATTTGTGAAAATGTGCACGTGTCAAATCTTCGATCAAAAAATGAATCTTGTCTGCACATAAAGGATGAATCTTTGATCAAGATATCAATGAATACATGTTGTCCTCCTCTTTATCACAATTTAAGCTTTTAGATGAGATAGTTAATAAGGATGCTATGAAATATTTTGCATGGTTTACAGGTATACTACTGCAAGGAAGATGAAGTTTGTTTATACCAATCTTTGACCTTCGAAGTGCCTTTTCAAGAGGTTATTCCAGATGCTGCCCCTGTTGAGATAACGCTTCCATATGTCGTGAAACCTAAAACTTCCACAGACAGCTTAACTGCTATGGCCGCTCGTTGATTGTAAGTGCATAAATTTCTGCCAAAAAGCTTCTGATTCATATTACCAGTAGCAAATACAAACTGATAGATTAGATTTTTGGAATATTGAGGATGTCACATTGTTTTAGTTTTCTTTTGTACTTGTACAGGCAAGCACATTCAAACACACAATTATGTATAGATGTATTCATTGGTATAGATAATAGATATCCACTAGAATCGCGCATGCTTCGCACGTGTAATTCGAGATGAACATTTAATGAGATCCTATTGTTAAACAAACTCATGTTATTGTGTTTTAATTCCAGATCACAAAATTGATATGAACTCTTTCAAATAGTCTGCATATTTTTGCTTTGAATTTGTAAATATTTGAAACCTTGAGGTGCATGCTGTTTGACAAAAGTTTTTTATTAAAGTTTCAACAAATTTTGATGAAATCTGTAATTATAATTAATTGTTGACTTTGATATTGACTTTTTATCAACTTCTTTAAGCTTTCTCAAATAAGCACAAAGGTTAAAACAAGTTATCAAGTGGCATCAGTTTGATATTTACATTTGTTAAAATCATGCTTCAACTTGGACTTGCAAAACCATTGTAGAAGCATATAGGGTATGTTTGGTATGTAATAATTCATCAAACACGGGACACAATTTTAACTTATTTTTCTTCTTTGAATGCGCTCAGTGTTGTTCAATCTAGTCCCTGTTTGGTTTGGCTAAAAACCAAATTTTTAGTAGATGATATGGCTAAAAATAAATTTTTTAGTAAATTTTGATAAAAGTTAAATAAAATGTGTGGTTGAAAAGTTGATAGTAGATCTCATAAAATGCGTTATTAAAAATAAATTTGAGAAAAAAAAATTAAAAAATTTGCTCAAAATGCGTTTTAGAATAATATTTTGAAAGAGAATATGTGGTCAAAAAATAAGAAAAAAATTTGAATTTGCGCGTAATATTATTTTATAGAAGAATGTGTGATTGAAAATAAGAGAAAAAAAATATATTTTAAAAATAATAGGTACCAAAATGATGATTTATTTATTTACTCCCACATTTTTAGGTTTAAATGTGTCACTGATGATTTATTTATTCACTCCCACACGTCAACCCCTCTCTCTAATTAATAAATCATAATTCATACATGACTTTCTCTCTCCATGCAATATTTGACTTCCTTTCTTTTTTACCAATGTTATTAATATATAATTTCTAGTAGGTATTTAATAAATCACTCCCACGTCCACTACCTAACTTATTTTGTGTTTAGTGCCAAAAAAGACATAATATTAAAAATGCCACTAATGTATATTTGTAACAAGAAGAACAAAACACTAAGCAAAATTTTAATGTATTTATGTTTTTCAATACATGATTTTAAGGTAGTAATTTTTTTCCCGGATTAGATGGACTTGCTTCTTCCCCTCGAAAGCAACTGGATTAGAGGGAAGCACGGACTTAACTTCTAATTGATTCCCAGAAGCTATAAGATTATATAGTTAAAAAATAAATTAAAAAATCGCAACAGTCCACCAGCAATAGAAGACGAGGTTATTGTACATACAAGAATCTTCCAGTTCTCATAGACCAACTCAAGTAGGGGACTAAGGCAAGAACCATGCTTTCAGAGTGACTCAATTTTAAGATATATTCATAAACTTTTGACCTAAAAAGGTATATTCTGGGTTGATAGATTATTCCTTATCTTGGAATCAACTGAAAAACATTCTTCTCAATAATTTCCAACAGGAAAAGGCCAAAAGTAGAGGCTTTTCTATCATAACAAACAAATAAGAGGCGTTAGCAAGTCAATGACCTAATTACCAAAAACCAACTGTTGATGACAAAAAAAAAAACAAAGGGATTGTTTGGCTGTCACATTATAGCAATATAATTAATTAAATTGTTGTTGATTTGGATAAGCATGTATGCACGTTGTACAATTACTATTAATAAATCAAGAAACCCATTTGGGGGAGCAATGCACCAAGACCAAATCATTATATTTTTGTTAGTATTAATCTTATCTTTTCCATCCTATTGAGCTGTCAATTAATTTAGTGGCATCATTTCACATACTTCAGCAGCTTGTGAGCTGAAAATAATTGACAATCAAGAATCAACACCTTTTGAAAGCCCATTATGCTACAATGAAATATGCCTTTAAAAAAATACTTTATTTTAAATACTCTCACTCTAATTTTATCACATTTTATGTAACTTAGGCATGATTTTGTACCAACCAAGACATACTACCTCTAAAGTAAATGCAAGTATTATTTATATATTAATGAAGTTTTTTAAATTGGAAAGTTCAATCAAAGTTCAAACGATATTTTGTTTTTCCAATATTCAGATAACGTGCAACTGAATATGAATACAAACGACTTCCTTAATGACATCTTATTTCTTTCACAAGCAAATGCGTTGATTTTTCAATACAGAGATTTCAACAATACAAGAGCAAGGTTAGAAGATGAGTTTTCATGAAAATGAGCGATCATGGCAAACTTTGACATTTTGAAAAATTGGTGGTTTAAGTAACTTGACAAAATTGCCCTTGGGCATAAACTTTGTGTGCATCACGAAGGTTTAATTTTCTAATTGGTTAATGAACTTTGCGTGAAGTTCTCAGGTGTTCACTGAATTTCAAAGTTTCTTCGTTAGTTGTTGAATTTTACAAAATGTAATTTCATTGATCACCGAGTGATGTATGAGACCACATTTTGTAAAATTTGGAGACTAACACGGAAGCGTTTGAAATTCAATGACCACCTGAGAATTTTATGCAAAGTTCAATCACCAACTAGGGAATTAACGCTTAGTGACTAATGGGGAACTTTTGAAATTCAGTGATTAAATGAGAAACTTTTGAAATTCTGTGATCCCTTGAAAAACTTATGCAAAGTTCAGTGACCAGTCAGATAACTAACCTATATTTTTATTAAATTTTATGTTTTTTAGTCTTTTTTCTACTCATACCCTACAATTTTATTCTCTCTAGCATCACAAAACATAGAAAAAAGAATAATCTTTTATCTTGGGTAATCGACAATGTTGTTTGCTAGCTTGTCTAAGATTAAAAAGGCAACAGAAATCCATGGAGTCAATTATATCGAAAGAGAACCCCTTCAGCATTGATCACTTAATAGTATTTAACTTTAAAATTCGTACACATTTTCAGCTAACAATCTAATAAATTCCTAGTTTTTATTCAGTTGTGTCTTAATGGAAAGACGATCAAAACTGAAGCAGCTCCTGAAACTATCACACAGCACGACAGAGTTCACCAAAAACCCAAAAAAAAAAAATTTACAGTTCCATGAAATATAACCAACAAAGTTGTCGCTGACCTCTCCAAGATCAAAGAGGCATTGGAGGTCCATGCAATTAACTAGAAATTTCTAGTCTACATAGTTCCACGAGCTCAGTTTCAATTGTCTTTCCATCATAACAAACCTGAATAAAAATTAGAAATTTATGAGATTCTTAGTTGAAGATGTTTATGAATTTCAAAGTTAAATGCTATTAAGTGATTAATACTGAAGGGATTCTCTTTCGAATTGTTGAGTGTATGGACTTCTGTTGCCTCTTTGATCTTAAAAATGTCAGTAGACAATCTTGTCGGTTACTCAGGGATAAAAATGCTATTCTTTTTTTAAATTTTGGTGATGCTAAAAGAGAATAAAATTGTGGGCTATGAGTACAAAAAGGGGGGAAAGACTAAAAACACATAAAAATTAATAAAAATGAGAGTTAATTACCTGATTGGTCACTAAATTTTGCATAAGGTTTTTATGGGGTCACTAAATTTCAAAAGTTTCCCTATTAGTCACTAAACTTCAAAAGTTCCCAGTTAATCACTAAATGTTAATTCTCCGACTCGTCGTTGAATTTTGTGTAATGTTCCCAGATGTCACTTAACTTTACAAAGTGTAATTTCATCTATCCCACAGTGATCGATGTGATTAGATTTTGTAAAGTTTATTGACTAACGGAGAACTTTTGTAAGTTCAGTGACAATTAGAAACTTTACGCAAAGTTCAATGATCAACCAAGGAATTAACCCTAGCTGGGTCAACGGCAAAATTTGATGATAAATAAGAAGTTGGGAATGGAATGGAGGATAAAAATTGATTGAAGGCAAAATTTTCTCAAATCGAAAAATATTGGGAATCCAGAATAAAATTTACCCTAAATTCTGGCTTTCAATTCGTTTATTGAACAATGTTAGACAATTGCTAATCATTATGACACAATGATAATGAATAGAGATATTATTGCATGTAATATCTTATTTTATCAAAACTTTAAAAAAATTAAGTCGCTCATTGAACAATGTTATCACGTAGACCTGTGTTATTTACAATGGCGATCCATAGACACATTCTTATCTCATCACAATCCAAAGAATTAAGAGTAATGTTATTTATTATATCACTAATGACTATCATATTTAAATAATAATGAACGATAAATTCAAGAGCAATGTTATTTATCACTACTAATATTAAAACATAAATTTAGATTAGATAGCATTATTTTTAATCGAATATAAATAATTAAATATGATGATTCATTAACGAAGGCAAATAGCATTATTGGTCATTCATGGGACAACATATGATAATCATGGTAATGATAAATATTTATATATGGATAGACGCGTAGGTTGTCCTTCATGGATAAACATCCCACGATTAATCATCCATAGCCAATACATCTCCGCTCCTCCTATAAAGGCTTTTCTCCGCCGCCGCCGCCGCCTTCCTCCCCTACCCCACCCCCACAGCTCATTGAATAAAAGAAAATAATCTCAATTTGATGATGGCATCATCATCTATTATTAATCCCGATACAAACTCCAATTCATCGCCTAAAACGCGAAGAAAAATCGGCCATGAAGAGGAAGCCGGAATTCCCATCGCCGATACAGAACGACCCAGATGGAGAACCGAGTCAGAATCAAAAAATTATTCAATCAAACTCGTCAAAGCTCTCCGCCACATCCGCCGCCGCGACACCGCCTCCGGCGGATCCATCCGCGAGGCAGCCGATAGAGTCCTGGCCGTATCCGCCAAGGGCAGGACTCGCTGGAGCAGAGCCATCCTTACGAGTCGACTCCGCGTACGACTCGCTCAGATCAATAAGAAACACAAGAAAGCAAAGGTTTCTTCCGATAATCGGTTGAAGAAACCAGTTGCCAAGAACAAGCCGCCGTCTTTGCAGAGGAAAGTAAGAAGTTTGGGCCTTGTAGTTCCCGGCTGCCGGAGCCTTTCACTTCCGAACCTTCTAGAAGAAACAACTGATTATATAGCGGCTCTTAAAATGCAAGTCAAAGCCATGACTTTACTTACCGAGCTTCTTACCAGCGCCGGTACTATCGCCGGCGACGACACATTAGCCGGTTCTTCCGATCAGCTCGGCTCAGATGTGGTTACAAGTAACTAGTACGCTGGATGGGTTTTTTTGTGAATTTTTTTTCATTTAGATTATTTTATAAACTTATGTTAATAATTAATTATTTATTACATAATTGTATGTATTTGCCTCCTCTCACATTCATTTCTGTTGGTTCAAGTGACGAAATTAAACAGAATTATTAGATTTAAGTGTAATTAAAAGTGTAATTATTTGATTGAATAAATTTGATGTACAATTATTTAAGGAAAATGATAAGTGTACATAATGGACACTATAATGGTATTCATAATGCACACATATTGGTCCCCTATGGGGGGGTTGTCTGTCGCGTCAGGCTGCCCTCCAATAGGGAGTCGTCATGTGTACATTATGGATACTATTATGATATTCATTATGTACCTATAGCACATCTCATTATTTAATTGGATAAAGGAATAATGTAGACATGACAAAAACAATGATGAGACATACATGTTGGTGTCACAGTCAGTGATTGAGAGCTGTTTTTTTGTTCAAATTATTCAATAATGTATTGACATGAATTCCTACTGTCATTGAATCTATCATTAAGTCTGTCACCATAGCATCTCTCTAAATAAAGTGCAAGCTCTAAATAATAAAATTTATGGTATAATTAAATAAGGATTTGTTTGTTTTTGATTAAAAGTCAATTAAAATTGAAAATATAATCGTTATCGGGTCTCACACATCTAATAAAAGTCAACAATAACGATTAATTTTTTAATTTTAATCCGATTTTAATATCTACCAAACACACTCTAAGTAACATCATTGAAATATCTTTCATCTCTTTAATGGGCTTGGCCTTGGCTCTTCATGCTATCTTAAATGTCAAGAAGGCTTCTAGTAAGATTCTACTCTCTACCATGTTATCTTCCCATCAAAATTCTCATTCTCTAACACGTATTTAACTAAATACCTTTTTTATATTTATTTTATAATTAGAGGTATGCATGATCCATAAATTTCTTAAAAATCAAACCATATTAGTTTTAATTGTGAATATAAAAATTCTATTTGTATGATCAGACTCGAATCAATCAGTTCAGTTCGATTAATGAAAATATCCAAACTTCAAAGACAAATTGGTACATTAACTATATCAGTTTAGTCACTCTACATCTCCCAATTTAATGAAATTGCTTATATAAAAAGGTACTTCAAGTAAAAATATTGACTTATTTTGAATTTTGATCAATAAAATTGACATAAATAAGCTTATTTATTTAAAATATATTTTGAAATAGTAGATTGATGGAAAATATGCAATTAAAAATTAAGAAAAAAATTTGAATTTACGTGTAATATTATTTTATTGAAAAAATGTAACTAAAAAAAGATAAAAATATATTTTAAAAATAATGAAAATCAAACGGGGATAAAGATTACCACAAGTGAAATAATGACTAAAGTTTGTGCATTAAGATTGTGTTTTGACACCCATTTTGAAGAAAGAATAATTTTTGGAATAGTGATTGATGGAAGAATGTGTAGTTAAAAAGTAAGAAGGATTTTTGAATGTATGTGTAATATTATTTATTGATAGAACGTGTGATTAAATTGGAAAAAAAAAAAAAAGAAGGGGTCAAACAGTGCTAAAATGAAAAGAGGTCTAAAACCTTCTTGTATAGAAATCTCACAAAAGTAGGGAGTCAGAATTGTGAATAATGAAATTGGTCAG